>CAXDID010000655.1:0-161985 GCA_963988835.1 Hexamita inflata | reverse complement strand
ACAGCAAAAGCAGGCGGCGAAAAGGGGCCAAAATAACCACGAACGCCGGAACCAGGTAAAAGCAGTGCCCAGGAAGGGGCTTTCGGTGCTAGCAACCAGACCCTTATAAGTTTATAAAATGCTAACCAGCTGGTATAGCCTAGAGAGGTAGCACACGCGAGTTCCGTCGAAGCCGAAGACCCCTACCTGGCCAGTTCAACTCACATAGGAGGAGGTTTTTTATTTTGCGCCCTTTTTACAGCCCAGGCCGGGACCAGTCCAACAAGGTGCCAGGTTGCATGGTCAAGGCGGCAGTAGCTCAGCAACCAAGGCAGTTCAGAGGTGCTTGTGTGAGCCAGAGCGCCTTACTTCTGCTGCAAGTCACGCTAGGCGGCCCAGGCAGCACCACTCGGAAGCACAAGGCGGCTCAAGGCAGCAGCAACTCGGCCCAGAAGACAGCTGCAGAGACCCGGACAGAGCCAGAACACAGCACTCGCGGCAGAAAGCAAGCAAGGCGGACCAGCAAGGCACTTGTTACTCGGTCCAAGCACCCCAAGCACTCCAATAGCCTCCCACAATTGCCCGACAATAATCCCAGAACACGCCCAAAGCAAACAAAAGTCACTCCAAATGACCCCGAAACGGGTCTTGGCGCAATAATTTGGCCACTTTCCCTGCCAGAACCAATACTAAGGACCCCCAAGACGCGACCCACCACCGATTCCCTCCCAGAAGTCGGGGCTGTCCCAGAATTTGGCGCAAAATTTGGACCAAATTCGGTTTGGATTCACTCAGCTAAGACACCGTGGAGCGGAGATGGGGTTCTCACGCATACGGTACCAGTGCTTACATAATTCACCCACTCCCCACTTTAGCTATTATTAGTGTGTTTAATCGAGGTCCCTAAAAACGAAGTCGCTGTGGGGCGCTGCTGGAAAATTTCCAAGGTTACACACACTACAGCCTCCATGTGATATTAGTTTGTGCAAAGCCACAGCTCCCCAGCTTCCATACCCCGCCCAAGAGGATAACTTTCGGCCAAAAGTGACTAACCCCGGACGAGAGGAGCCTGCAGCGAGTGGGAAGATAATGCTTGAGTAACTGCACATATATGGTAAGTGGCAGTACCCGGTCAGTACCATTTTGCGCCGTGGAGCGGAGGTGCCGCGGCGGTGGGTGCCGAGATCGCCGTTTCCGGGCGCTTGGGACAGCGGTTTTGCGGTTCTATTTGGCGGTATTTGGCGGAAAGTGCTCCCAGAGAGGGTCAGTGTGCGATTTGCGGTAGGGATTTGAGGGTCGAAACCTGGAATCGGGTCTGGACTGTGGTGGCACCTCAACTACTTGAATTTACTTATAGCTCACAGTGCACTCGAGCTCCATGGTCTATGGAGAGCGGCGGTTTCGCTTCTATTTCATAAGCAGGTGAAACCATACACACCTGTAGGGGAGATTCTCACTTAGAGGCTGTCAGCCATAACATGCCAAAGGGTGGCTTCAGCAAACTGCTTTGTCAAACAAGGCTGTAAACCAGTGCTTTGATAAAAATGTTCCTCTCGTACTAATCTAGATTACTAGCGGTGCGCGGTCCTCAGTAGGATAAAACTAACCTGTCTCGCGACGGTCTAAACCCAGCTCACGTTCCCTTGCATGGGTGAACAATCCAACACTTTCTGAATGCTGCTTCAGAATGATAGGAAGAGCCGACATCGAAGAATCAAAAAGCCACGTCGCTTTGGTCGCTTGGCGGCCACAAGCCAGATATCCCTGTGGTAACTTTTCTGTCACCTCCAGATTCATTCCAAGAATCGTAAAGGATCGATAGACCACGCTTTCACGGTTGCATACGCCACTGACGCACGCAATCAGACAAGCTTTTGCTCTTTTGCTCTGCGACAGGTTTCCGTCCTGTCTGAGCTTGTTTTAGGACGCCTGCGTTGCGCTTTAGCAGGCGCGCCGCCCCAGCCAAACTCCCCACCTAGAAATGTCCCCGACAAGCCCCAGGCCAAAGCCGGGCCGGTTACCGGGTTAGCAGAACAATGAGTAGTGTCAGGGTGTTACATGCTGCGGTCGCCCTCCCCTGTACGCTCTACCACCATCACCGTTCTACAATTCCAAGCTGGAGTCAAGCTCAACAGGGTCTTCTTGCCCCGCTGAGGGTTACACTCGCCCGTTCCCGAGTCTGTGGTTTCGCGAAGATACGACCAGGGACAGTAAGAACCTCATTAATCCATTCATGCACGTCCAAAATTACTGGACGAGGCATTTGGCTACCTTAAAAGAGTCATAGTTACTCCCGCCGTTTACCAGAGCTTGAATGACTCTCGTCACGTTGACAGTCATAGCACTGGGCAGGATTCACATCTCGTCAAAACCGGCTGCGGCTATCGAGATGCTATGTTTTAATTATACAGTCGGGTTCTTCTAGTCAGTAGCAGTTCTGAATTGCCCATGGTGCGTTAGAGGCTGCAAAGATCACCCAGCTCACATCTGGCAGGTTGCCCCACTTCGACGCTTCCCCGAGGTCTCAATGCAGCGCCGCCGGCACGAGCATTCAGAGCCACTCTTTATCCCAAGGTTACAGAGCCGATTTGCCGACTTCCCTTGGTCGTGTTATCTTCTCACTAGAGGTTTCTTGCCTAGGAGACCTGATGCGGTTATCAGTACGGTGCCCGCCCGAGTCGCGCAGTCCATTTTGAGGCGTCTCTCGGCCTCGCACGCGTCCGTGTACGCGGACGTATTCTAGCTGCGAAACGTGGCTCTAGAGCTTAGCTCTTCCCCACGCCCTGGAGCATTAAGCCGGTGCGATGGTCCGACCGCGCCGACCGAGAGCCCGTGAACTGCGCCGTCCGTTGCCGAATGTGGGCGGGCCTGCAGGGATCTTAGCCTGCTTCCCTTTCGACGCTTAAATGGCCGTGGCCGAGCGCTTAGGTCCGAGTCACCCGCAGACTGTTTCAGTGGCTGCGGAATCCTTCTCCTCTTCAGTGGTCTGCATGCAGATTATTGGCTACTCCAATTAAGATCTGGACTAGTGCGCGCTCCGCCCCCTCTCACGAGAAAGCTTCGACGCCCGCACCACCACGTTCTACCTGGCACGGCGTGCCAGTGGAATGTAGGTCAGAGGCTGCAGCGCGATCCATTTTCCGAGCGTACTGATTCGGCAGGTGAGTTGTAACACACTCCTTAGAGGCTTCCGACTTTTATGGCCACCTTCCTGCTGTCTGTATCAGCACACGTCGTTTTTTCTCATGCGCCCCTGTTGCGCACCGTAACTCCACTTAAGGCTGAATCCTCCTTGCCCATCCGGCTTACCCAGAGGGGCCCACTAGCAGTGCATACTCCACCGCGGCGGCTCCTTGCGGAAGACCCGCGATCCCGACCATTCGAAGTTTGAGAGTTGGGGCATACCCGGAGGCCACTTTCCACCAATCATTATCTCTACCTGTCGGAGCTAAATCACTGCTGCTATCCTGAGAGAAATTTCGAACGTAACCAGCTACTTGGAAGTTCGATGAGTCTTTCGCCCCTTTACACAGCTCTGACAAACGATTTGCACGTCAGTATTGCTGCGGACCTCCCCCAGCCTTTCGACTGGCTTCATCCTCGCCGTGTAAAGATCACTACCTTTCGGGTTTACATCAGACAACTCTGTACAGGAGCCCCGGTGAACCGGTGCACCCTAACATGGCTGAGTATTTCCGCTTTCGCTGCGCCCTTGCGTTTGCACGCATTGGCTCGCAGTCTAACGTAACTCCTTAATCCGTGTTTCGAGACGGGCGGAAAGCGGCGGCCCTCTAGGAGAGGTTCGGCAGATGCGCTGCCCCGCTTACCCTTCAAAATAATAGTTTCACGTCTTTTAAGCAACCCCTTTGAGTCTACTTTTCACCTTTCACTCACGTTACTCGATACGCTATCGGACTTGGACCTGTATTTGGCCTTGGATGAGGAATACCACCCGTATTCATACTACACTCTCAAGCAGTACTACTACGCCAGCTAGTGCAAGGGGGCCAACCAGAGTTGCACTGTTTGGTCCGGCCGGTTCAACGGCACTTTGCCCCCGCTGCAATGCACGCCCACAACTGGAATTCAGGCCTGGCACGTCCCGGTTCGCTCGCCGCTACTGGGGGAATCTCGCTTTGATTTCTTTTCCTGGGCTTACTGATATGCTTAAGTTCGGCCCGTAGTCTCGTACCGCACAGGTCGCGTGTTGTTCTCTGCAGAAAAAGGGCACGCCGCCCTCCCAGCTGGACCAACTCTGTACGGTGCGCGGCCTCGCGGCCTGAGGTATTCGAGAATTGACAACTCGCATAGGGCTGAGGCTCGTCGCCACAAATTTCGCTCTGTTCTACGCTCTTCGTCGATGTCCAAGCCTAGTGATCCACTATTATCCGTTAGATTTCTGTGTACTTGAAAGTTTTAGTTAGGCTTAAAGTTATTTGGCACTAATGATCCGGCTGCAGGTTCCCCTACAGCAGCCTTGTTACGACTTCTCCTTCCTCCAGACATTGGGGTTCGCAGAACTTCGTGCATGCCGCGAGGCGCGCACTCTGGACAACTCACCAAAACATCCAAGTCGGTAGGAGCGACGGGCGGTGTGTACAAAAGACAGGGACATAGTCAGCCCGCGCTAATAACGCAGACCTACAAGACATTCCTCGTTCCCGGAGAAAAATTCCAATCTCCGATCCCTACCACGTCGGCGGTTCACACGAATGGCCGGGCCTTCAGGCCGGGCGACGCTGTGCAGCCGACATTGTAGTACGCGTGCGGCCCAGAGTGTCTAAGGGCATCACAGACCTGCTAGAGCAACCACGTTCGTCCTGCTCAACGCAGGCGCTCCCCCCAGGCTGGGGGTGGTTGTCTCGCTCGTTAACGCAATAAGGCAGACAGTTTACACCACGAACTAGGAGCGGCCATGCACCACCAACTGCCCAATCGCAAAAGAACTCTTAATCTGTTGCTCCGTAAAGCATCTGGGTCTGGTAAGATTTGCGTGTTGAGTCAAATTGAGCCGCAGACTCCACGTCTTGTGGTATCTTTCCGTCAATACCTTCAAGTTTCAATCTTGCAATCATACTTCCCCCAGAACCCGAACCCTTGCGGTTTCCCTTGAGATGCGGACTTCTGAGCCCGCTTCTGAGATGGTATCGTTTAAGGCGTGAAATAAAACGGTTTCTAATCATCGTCTATCCTCACACTTTCGCTCTTGACCAACTGGACGGCGCTTACCGACTGCCTTCGCTGTTGAAAGTCCTTGGTGGATCATCCTATTTCACCTGTCCCCACCAAATACTATCAGTCCCGCGCCGCCATATACTCCGTACCCCCCGTCGCCGGGGAGCAATGTCATTCTTTGCTGTACTGTGCAGCGGTTTCCCTGTAATGAACACTCCGATTTTCTCAAAGTGACACGCGGGGCTAACAACGGCTACGAGCTTTTTAACTGCAACAACGTAAGAGAAAGCTATCAGTGATGGAATTACCGCGGCTGCTGGCACCATGCTCTCCCACTAATTGCGTTCGCGAGGGTGTGTGCGCCTCGCTCAGCTTAATACCGGCCTAAGCCGGCTCAAGATTTTTCGTCACTGCCTCGTACGTTTGTACATTGGGCAATTTCCGCGCCTGCTGCCTCCCTTAGAACTATGAGCCGTCTCTCATGCTCATTCTCCGGAGTCGAACCCTAATTCTCCGTACGCGTGAACTCATAGGATAACCTTTACTTCTCCTACTTAATGATGCGTCAGAAGCTGATCGTGCCTGCCTAACAGTCATTTTTACAACATAAATCAACCCGAGATCGCTCTCACTACCGATGTAACGAAGCACGATTAGTAAGAGAGTTGCCCGTATTAGCCGACTACGAATAAAGCACGAGACATTTCAACTGATTTAATGAGCCGTTCGCAGTTTCACCTGTGTATTAGCTTATACCTGGCATGCATGGCTTAATCCTTAATCTTAGCTTGCCCTTCTGGCAGGTTCAACCAGGTAACCACGTTCTCGCAACGCAGCTCCACTAGCAACCTCCATCCGAACCACGATTCAATCGAATTTCCCTACTGTACAACTTGTCGCAGAAGGTTTCCTCCGCCGGCGGCATTCCGGCCAGGGCATATTGTCGCCCATACAGTACGCAGTTTCCTGCCCCAGCGCCCGCCAGCCCAGGTAGCTCGCTTCTCTGTCCGCCCGCGCCTGCAGTTCAAGTCTCCGCAGCCCGGAAGGCAACCCGAGGCCCCGGTTCTCCCTCCTCCGGCCCCAGCCCGGCCCGTTCTCCGCAGGCGTCGGCGATGCTCGGCACTCCCAGGTGCGCCGCGGACAGGCTGCTGCCCTTCCTCCGCGGGTAACCTTCCCCATACAAGGCGTTGAGAGTATCGTTCTTCTCCAGAATTCCCGCTGCACCGCCCGCTCGCCTGCGGACCCGTTTCCCTGCTGGGCGCGGCCTCCCGCGCTGCGATTTCGCCCGACAAAATTTTCCTCCGAGAGTCTTCACGTGCCCTCTCATAGCTAATACGCCTTCGTGGCGGACGCCCGTGGCTGCAGGTTGCGGCTCATCGTGTTAATTTGGCCCCACTTTTTCGCTAGGAAATCTGCACTTTACCGAACCTCACACGCGATTCCAGGTTTCGGGCCGCGATTTCCCTAGCGGAAAAAATATCTGGTAGGAAAAAATCGCTTTTTCGCGCCCGGGAATTTTCGCGCTAGGAAATTTTCGCTTTTTTCCTACCAGAGGCCGTTTTGGCGGTGGTCCCGCTTGCGAAAAGTGCGAAAAAGCGCGAATTTCATGGGGAGGCCCTCTCCGGAGAGCGTGTCTGATCTTTTTCGCGCTTTTTCATGGGGAAAAATTTTTCGACATGCGTTTCCAGGTTTCGGGCTTCGATTTCCGGGCGGGAAAAAACCTGGTAGGAAAAAGTGCGTCCAATTGCGTTTCGAGGGGGTGCTGGTTTTATTCCGGTAGGGAGTCAGTGCGGTTTCAAGGGAGGCGAGTTCGGGAGAGGGCCTCGGTTGGTGTGCGGTTGTTTTGTGGGGGAATTTTGCTGGCGAGTGCGCCGCTGGGACTTTCACGGTGCTTTTGGGCTCTGGGTTCGGGCGAGAGAGCCTTGAGAGCCTGTGAGAGTGTGCTTGAGTGAGAGAGAGAAACTGCGAGAGAGAAGGCGGCTGCAGCTCGGGCTAGAAGACCGCTGCGGAGCTCCGGACTGAAGCGCTAAGCCAGATTCGGCCCGGAGAGCACGCCAGGCGGCCTTGCTGGAGGTTCGGCGTGGACTTGCCTGAGAAATTTTGCCTTGCTGTGAAAATAATTGCCTGAGCTTTTTCACTTTGTGAGGTCACTTTGGAGCATGTCGGAGCTGCGATTTCCTACCGGGATTTGGGGCCGGCTGGAAAACGCGCGATTTTCCTAGGCGAAAATAATTCTGCCTGGGAAAAGCGCGATTTTCGTGGGAGACACGCGTTTCGAGCACCTGGGCATATATTTTGGTAGGGAAAGTGGGCTATTTAGCTCGCTGAAGCTCTCTTGGGAAGCCTGATGGATTCAAGGCGGTAATTACTCGGCTAATAAGCGTGCTGGAGAAGCTGGGACTGAAGCAGAGAGCGAGAATCAGCACGGAAAGTAGGCCAGGCAGCTCATAAAGGCGAGCCCAGGCGCAGTCAGAGAGCCCAGGCGGCCCGAAAGCGAGCAAAAGCAGGCAGAAAAGGCCAGGCTCGGTAGGTAGGCTAAACAGTCGGGCAGGCGCCTAAAGCTTGAGCTTGGAGCGCGCTGGAGAGCCCCGGATTGAATTTCTGAGAGAGAAACAGTGTGAATTGCAGGCGAGGCGGCGTGCTTCCTCTACAATGATTCAGCAGTCAGGCGCAGAAGCTCAGCCAAGGCGGTGCTATAGAGAGCAAAGTCGCTGCTGGAAGGCGAAATGCAGGCGAAAACGTGGCGGAAGGCCCGAAAGCAGGCGGAAGGCGAGCAAAGCGGGCTCAAAGCGAAGGCGAACGGTAATTATTGAGAGCAAGGCGGCTGCAACTCAGTGAGTAAGCAAGCAAGAGAGCTGAAGTATGAACCAGAGCACCAGATCCAAGGCAGTTACAGCGCTAGGCAGCATAAAGCAGGCAGTCGCAGCATCACTCTCCACCGATTTCCTTCCTGAGCTAGACTTTCAGCGTCCTCCAGGCGAGACCGAAGGCGAACAGAGAGGAAAGCGAGGGCAAATATGGCCCAGGCGCAGGCGGAAGCTCGAAAAGCAGGCGGAAGGCGAGCAAAGCAGGCTCGAAGCGAAGGCGAGCAGTGTAAAAGCAAGGCAAGGCGACTGCAACTCGGCGAGCAAGGCAGCTCCAGCGCCAAAGTAAGAGCGAGAACACCAGATTCAAGGCAGTAAGTGCTCCAGGCGGACCCAGCTCGGTCATCAGGCAAGCAAGGACAGCCCAGCAGCAGCCAGAAGAGCAGGCGGAAGGCACTGACAGCAAAAAGCAGGCGGCGAAAAGGGGCCAAAATAACCACGAACGCCGGAACCAGGTAAAAGCAGTGTCCAGGAAGGGGCTTTCGGAGCTAGCAACCAGACCCTTATAAGTTTATTAAATGCTATACAGCTGGTATAGCCTAGAGAGGTAGCACACGCGAGTTCCGTCGAAGCCGAAGACCCCTTCCTGGCCAGTTCAACTCACATAGGAGGAGGTTTTTTATTTTGCGCCCTTTTTACAGCCAAGGCGGCGACAAGTCCAACAAGGTGCCAGGTTGCATGGCCAAGGCGGCAGTAGCTCAGCAACCAAGGCGGTTCAGAGGTGCTTGTGTGAGCCAGAGTGCCTTACTTCTGCTGCAAGTCACGCTAGGCGGCCCAGGCAGCACCACTCGGAAGCACAAGGCGGCTCAAGGCAGCGGCAACTCGGCCCAGAAGACCGCTGCAGAGACCCGGACAGAGCCAGATGGCAGCACTCGAGGCAGAAAGCAAGCAAGACAAGCCAGCAAGGCACTTGTTACTCGGTCCAAGCACTTCAAACTCTTCAAGAAGCTCCCACAATAATCCCAAGAACACGCCCAAAGCAAGCGAAAGTCACTCCAAATGACCCCGAAACGGGTCTTGGCGCAATAATTTGGCCACTTTTCCTGCCAGAACCAACACCGAGGACCCCCAAGACCAGACCCACCACCGATTCCCTCCCAGAAGCTGGGGCTGTCCCAGAATTTGGCGCAAAATTTGGACCAAATTCGGTTTGGATTCACTCAGACAAGACACCGTGGAGCGGAGATGGGGTTCTCACGCATACGGTACCAGTGCTCACATAATTCACCCACTCCCCACTTTAGCTGTTATTAGTGTGTTTAATCGAGGTCCCTAAAAACGAAGTCGCTGTGGGGCGCTGCTGGAAAATTTCCAAGGTTACACACACTACAGCCTCCATGTGATATTAGTTTGTGCAAAGCCACAGCTCCCCAGCTTCCATACCCCGCCCAAGAGGATAACTTTCAGCCAAAAGTGACTAACCCCGGACGAGAGGAGCCTGCAGCGAGTGGGAAGAGAATGCTTGAGTAACTGCACATATATGGTAAGTGACAGTACCCGGTCAGTACCATTTTGCGCCGTGGAGCGGAGGTGCCGCTGCGGTTGGTGCTGAGATCGCCGTTTTTGTGTGCTTGGGACAGCGGTTTTGCGGTTCTTTTTGGCGGTATTTGGCGGAAAGTGCTCCCAGAGAGGGTCAGCGTGCGATTTGCGGTAGGGATTTGAGGGTCGAAACCTGGAATCGGGTCTGGACTCTGAATTCTGGTAGGGAAAGTGAGAAAGTTGGAATTTTGTTGTTGTAAAATGGAGCAAGGCGGGCGGTAATGTGTGATGGAGGCGAGCTTGTGGCGGCCGAGTGGGGCAGTGCGTGCTGGTTAGGGCTGAATCGTGCTTGAGGCAGCGAATTGGCCTTGGGTTTGGTTGCTTGGCGTGCTCTGTTTTGTGGTTTTCCCTTGCTTTAGTAGATTGTTGCGGGCGAAGTGCGTTCAGAGAGCTCTAACTTCACTTTTCCTACCAGAATTTGAAGGTTGAAACCTGGAATCGAGTGTCGTCCTTGAATTCCGCTAGGGAAAGTGAGAAAGTGAAAATTACTTGGGCAGAGAACGGGCAAGGCGGGAGAAAGAGAGCGAAGCAAGAGAACAGTGAGGGAATTAGTAGGCAGAATCAAGGCAGCAAGTGCTTCAGAGTGCTCCAGGCAGAGAAACTCCCTTGCTCAAAGCGATTTGTCCAAGGCGATTCTGGTCAAAATCCAACTTTCCCTAGCTTTTTGGCCATTTTCTTCAGAAAGTGCTCCCAGAGAGCCCAAACTCTCATTTCTCTACCAGGTTTTGAACTAGGCGACCTGGAATCGATGGTCAGTTTTGATTTCTGGTAGAGAAAGTTCAAAAGTGAGAAATTTCAAGGCAGAGAACGGCGTCAGGCTGAGGAAAGAGAGCGAGGCAAGCGAACAAGAGAGGAATCAGTGAGCAAAGTCAAGGCAGCAAGTGCTTCCAAGTGCTCCAGGCAGCTCAGCCCGCCTTACTGAGAACGACTTGCCCGAGGCAGATCCAGTGAATTTTCGATTTTCCCTTGCTTTTTGCCCATCATTCTGAAAATGTGTGTTCAGAGAGCTTAAACTTCACTTTCCCTACCAGGATTCAAGACCAAAACCTGGAATCGAGTGTCGTCCTTGAATTCTGCTAGGGAAAGTGAGAAAGTGAAAATTATTGGAGAAAATCTAGGGCAGAGAACGGGCAAGGCGGAAGAAAGAGAGCGAAGAAGGCGAACAAGAGAGGAAATAGTAGGCAAAGTGAGTCAAGTGCTTGCTCAAGTGAACCCAAGGCAGTGAAACTCCCTTGCAAAATATGACTTGTCCGAGGCAGAACTCCCTTGCTTTATTGGATTGTTGCGGGCGAAGTGCTCCCAGAAAGGGTCAGCGTGCGATTTCCTACCAGGATTTGAACTAGGCACCCTTAATTCGAGAGTCTGCCTCCATTTTCCCAAGGGAAAGTAAAATAGTGAGAATTTTGCTGCATCAAAACAGAAACCAGGCAGCCGAAAGAGAACTAAGCAGGCGCACAGCAAGCAAACCAGCGAGCAAAACCAAGGCAGCACCCGCCCAAGAGAGCCCCAGGCAGCGAAACCCCCCACACTGCGACCCACTACTCCAAGCAGCGCCGCACCGCAGCCGTCCCGCCAGGCAGCGAGCCCAGAGCAAGCCCACCGCGCATTCCCCCACCAGAAACGCACACCCAAACCCGCAACCAGCCTCCACCGCGCATTCCCCCAGCAAAAGCACCTAAGCAAAGACACCAGTTCAGTATTACACAGCAAGGCAGCCAGAATCTGGTCCAGTACTAACAACGAAGTAAAGCTACCTTCAGACCAGATAGAGTAATATTGGCCGCACGATAGAGAACTAAAAATAAAATAAACAGTAGCAGCACAGCTAGCAAAAACAAGCCAGCAAAAATGAATAATATTACAGAGTGGCACCTCAACTACTTGAATTTACTTATAGCTCACAGTGCACTCGAGCTCCATGGTCTATGGAGAGCGGCGGTTTCGCTTCTAATTCATAAGCAGGTGAAACCATACACACCTGTAGGGGAGATTCTCACTTAGAGGCTGTCAGCCATAACATGCCAAAGGGTGGCTTCAGCCAACTGCTTTGTCAAACAAGGCTGTAAACCAGTGCTTTGATAAAAATGTTCCTCTCGTACTAATCTAGATTACTAGCGGTGCGCGGTCCTCAGTAGGATAAAACTAACCTGTCTCGCGACGGTCTAAACCCAGCTCACGTTCCCTTGCATGGGTGAACAATCCAACACTTTCTGAATGCTGCTTCAGAAGGATAGGAAGAGCCGACATCGAAGAATCAAAAAGCCACGTCGCTTTGGTCGCTTGGCGGCCACAAGCCAGTTATCCCTGTGGTAACTTTTCTGTCACCTCCAGATTCATTCCAAGAATCGTAAAGGATCGATAGACCACGCTTTCACGGTTGCATACGCCACTGACGCACGCAATCAGACAAGCTTTTGCTCTTTTGCTCTGCGACAGGTTTCCGTCCTGTCTGAGCTTGTTTTAGGACGCCTGCGTTGCGCTTTAGCAGGCGCGCCGCCCCAGCCAAACTCCCCACCTAGAAATGTCCCCGACAAGCCCCAGGCCAAAGCCGGGCCGGTTACCGGGTTAGCAGAACAATGAGTAGTGTCAGGGTGTTACATGCTGCGGTCGCCCTCCCCTGTACGCTCTACCACCATCACCGTTCTACAATTCCAAGCTGGAGTCAAGCTCAACAGGGTCTTCTTGCCCCGCTGAGGGTTACACTCGCCCGTTCCCGAGTCTGTGGTTTCGCGAAGATACGACCAGGGCCAGTAAGAACCTCATTAATCCATTCATGCACGTCCAAAATTACTGGACGAGGCATTTGGCTACCTTAAAAGAGTCATAGTTACTCCCGCCGTTTACCAGAGCTTGAATGACTCTCGTCACGTTGACAGTCATAGCACTGGGCAGGATTCACATCTCGTCAAAACCGGCTGCGGCTATCGAGATGCTATGTTTTAATTATACAGTCGGGTTCTTCTAGTCAGTAGCAGGTCTGAATTGCCCATGGTGCGTTAGAGGCTGCAAAGATCACCCAGCTCACATCTGGCAGGTTGCCCCACTTCGACGCTTCCCCGAGGTCTCAATGCAGCGCCGCCGGCACGAGCATTCAGAGCCACTCTTTATCCCAAGGTTACAGAGCCGATTTGCCGACTTCCCTTGGTCGTGTTATCTTCTCACTAGAGGTTTCTTGCCTAGGAGACCTGATGCGGTTATCAGTACGGTGCCCGCCCGAGTCGCGCAGTCCATTTTGAGGCGTCTCTCGGCCCCGCACGCGTCCGTGTACGCGGACGTATTCTAGCTGCGAAACGTGGCTCTAGAGCTTAGCTCTTCCCCACGCCCTGGAGCATTAAGCCGGTGCGATGGTCCGACCGCGCTGACCGAGAGACCGTGAACTGCGCCGTCCGTTGCCGAATGTGGGCGGGCCTGCAGGGATCTTAGCCTGCTTCCCTTTCGACGCTTAAATGGCCGTGGCCGAGCGCTTAGGTCCGAGTCACCCGCAGACTGTTTCAGTGGCTGCGGAATCCTTCTCCTCTTCAGTGGTCTGCATGCAGATTATTGGCTACTCCAATTAAGATCTGGCCTAGTGCGCGCTCCGCCCCCTCTCACGAGAAAGCTTCGACGCCCGCACCACCACGTTCTACCTGGCACGGCGTGCCAGTGGAGTGTAGGTCAGAGGCTGCAGCGCGATCCATTTTCCGAGCGTACTGATTCGGCAGGTGAGTTGTAACACACTCCTTAGAGGCTTCCGACTTTTATGGCCACCTTCCTGCTGTCTGTATCAGCACACGTCGTTTTTTCTCATGCGCCCCTGTTGCGCACCGTAACTCCACGTAAGGCTGAATCCTCCTTGCCCATCCGGCTTACCCAGAGGGGCCCACTAGCAGTGCATACTCCACCGCGGCGGCTCCTTGCGGAAGACCCGCGATCCCGACTATTCGAAGTTTGAGAGTTGGGGCATACCCGGAGGCCACTTTCCACCAATCATTATCTCTACCTGTCGGAGCTAAATCACTGCTGCTATCCTGAGAGAAATTTCGAACGTAACCAGCTACTTGGAAGTTTGATGAGTCTTTCGCCCCTTTACACAGCTCTGACAAACGATTTGCACGTCAGTATTGCTGCGGACCTCCACCAGCCTTTCGACTGGCTTCATCCTCGCCGTGTAAAGATCACTACCTTTCGGGTTTACATCAGACAACTCTGTACAGGAGCCCCGGTGAACCGGTGCACCCTAACATGGCTGAGTATTTCCGCTTTCGCTGCGCCCTTGCGTTTGCACGCATTGGCTCGCAGTCTAACGTAACTCCTTAATCCGTGTTTCGAGACGGGCGGAAAGCGGCGGCCCTCTAGGAGAGGTTCGGCAGATGCGCTGCCCCCGCTTACCCTTCAAAATAATAGTTTCACGTCTTTTAAGCAACCCCTTTGAGTCTACTTTTCACCTTTCACTCACGTTACTCGATACGCTATCGGACTTGGACCTGTATTTGGCCTTGGATGAGGAATACCACCCGCATTCATACTACACTCTCAAGCAGTACTACTACGCCAGCTAGTGCAAGGGGGCCAACCAGAGTTGCACTGTTTGGTCCGGCCGGTTCAACGGCACTTTGCCCCCGCTGCAATGCACGCCCACAACTGGAATTCAGGCCTGGCACGTCCCTGTTCGCTCGCCGCTACTGGGGGAATCTCGCTTTGATTTCTTTTCCTGGGCTTACTGATATGCTTAAGTTCGGCCCGTAGTCTCGTACCGCACAGGTCGCGTGTTGTTCTCTGCAGAACAAGGGCACGCCGCCCTCCCAGCTGGACCAACTCTGTACGGTGCGCGGCCTCGCGGCCTGAGGTATTCGAGAATTGACAACTCGCATAGGGCTGAGGCTCGTCGCCACAAATTTCGCTCTGTTCTACGCTCTTCGTCGATGTCCAAGCCTAGTGATCCACTATTATCCGTTAGATTTCTGTGTACTTGATATATTTAGTTAGGCTTAAAATTATTTGGCACTAATGATCCGGCTGCAGGTTCCCCTACAGCAGCCTTGTTACGACTTCTCCTTCCTCCAGACATTGGGGTTCGCAGAACTTCGTGCATGCCGCGAGGCGCGCACTCTGGACAACTCACCAAAACATCCAAGTCGGTAGGAGCGACGGGCGGTGTGTACAAAAGACAGGGACATAGTCAGCCCGCGCTAATAACGCAGACCTACAAGACATTCCTCGTTCACGGAGAAAAATTCCAATCTCCGATCCCTACCACGTCGGCGGTTCACACGAATGGCCGGGCCTTCAGGTCGGGCGACGCTGTGCAGCCGACATTGTAGTACGCGTGCGGCCCAGAGTGTCTAAGGGCATCACAGACCTGCTAGAGCAACCACGTTCGTCCTGCTCAACGCAGGCGCTCCCCCCAGGCTGGGGGTGGTTGTCTCGCTCGTTAACGCAATAAGGCAGACAGTTTACACCACGAACTAGGAGCGGCCATGCACCACCAACTGCCCAATCGCAAAAGAACTCTTAATCTGTTGCTCCGTAAAGCATCTGGGTCTGGTAAGATTTGCGTGTTGAGTCAAATTGAGCCGCAGACTCCACGTCTTGTGGTATCTTTCCGTCAATACCTTCAAGTTTCAATCTTGCAATCATTCTTCCCCCAGAACCCGAAACCTTGCGGTTTCCCTTGAGATGCGGACTTCTGAGCCCGCTTCTGAGATGGTATCGTTTAAGGCGTGAAATAAAACGGTTTCTAATCATCGTCTATCCTCACACTTTCGCTCTTGACCAACTGGACGGCGCTTACCGACTGCCTTCGCTGTTGAAAGTCCTTGGTGGATCATCCTATTTCACCTGTCCCCACCAAATACTATCAGTCCCGCGCCGCCATATACTCCGTACCCCCCGTCGCCGGGGAGCAATGTCATTCTTTGCTGTACTGTGCAGCGGTTTCCCTGTAATGAACACTCCGATTTTCTCAAAGTGACACGCCGGGCTAACAACGGCTACGAGCTTTTTAACTGCAACAACGTAAGAGAAAGCTATCAGTGATGGAATTACCGCGGCTGCTGGCACCATGCTCTCCCACTAATTGCGTTCGCGAGGGTGTGTGCGCCTCGCTCAGCTTAATACCGGCCTAAGCCGGCTCAAGATTTTTCGTCACTGCCTCGTACGTTTGTACATTGGGCAATTTCCGCGCCTGCTGCCTCCCTTAGAACTATGAGCCGTCTCTCATGCTCATTCTCCGGAGTCGAACCCTAATTCTCCGTACGCGTGAACTCATAGGATAACCTTTACTTCTCCTACTTAATGATGCGTCAGAAGCTGATCGTGCCTGCCTAACAGTCATTTTTACAACATAAATCAACCTGAGATCGCTCTCACTACCGATGTAACGAAGCACGATTAGTAAGAGAGTTGCCCGTATTAGCCGACTACGAATAAAGCACGAGACATTTCAACTGATTTAATGAGCCGTTCGCAGTTTCACCTGTGTATTAGCTTATACCTGGCATGCATGGCTTAATCCTTAATCTTAGCTTGCCCTTCTGGCAGGTTCAACCAGGTAACCACGTTCTCGCAACGCAGCTCCACTAGCAACCTCCATCCGAACCACGATTCAATCGAATTTCCCTACTGTACAACTTGTCGCAGAAGGTTTCCTCCGCCGGCGGTCTTCCGGCCAGGGCATTTCGTCGCCCATACAGTACGCGGTTTCCTGCCCCAGCGCCCGCCAGCCCAGGTAGCTCGCCTTTTTGTCCGCCCGCGCCTGCAGTTCAAGTCTCCGCAGCCCGGAAGGCGACCCGAGGCCCCGGTTCTCCCTCCTCCGGCCCCAGCCCGGCCCGTTCTCCGCAGGCGTCGGCGATGCTCGGCACTCCCAGGTGCGCCGCGGACAGGCTGCTGCCCTTCCTCCGCGGGTAACCTTCCCCATACAAGGCGTTGAGAGTATCGTTCTTCTCCAGAATTCCCGCTGCACCGCCCGCTCGCCTGCGGACACGTTTCCCTGCTGGGCGCGGCCTCCCGCGCTGCGATTTCGCCCGACAAAATTTTCCTCCGAGAGTCTTCACGTGCCCTCTCATAGCTAATAGGCCTTCGTGGCGGACGCCCGTGGCTGCAGGTTGCGGCTCATCGTGTTAATTTGGCCCCACTTTTCCGCTAGGAAATCTGCACTTTACCGAACCTCACACGCGATTCCAGGTTTCGGACCGCAATTTTCCTAGCGGAAAAAATATCTGGTAGGAAAAAATCG
Organism: Hexamita inflata; assembly: GCA_963988835.1. Taxonomy (NCBI): domain Eukaryota; phylum Fornicata; order Diplomonadida; family Hexamitidae; genus Hexamita; species Hexamita inflata. Next base: position 145,215 of record CAXDID010000655.1, on the reverse strand, counting down.
CTTTTTCGCGCCCGGGAATTTTCGCGCTAGGAAATTTTCGCTTTTTTCCTACCAGAGGCCGTTTTGGCGGTGGTCCCGCTTGCGAAAAGTGCGAAAAAGCGCGAATTTCATGGGGAGGCCCTCTCCGGAGAGCGTGTCTGATCTTTTTCGCGCTTTTTCATGGGGAAAAATTTTTCGACATGCGTTTCCAGGTTTCGGGCTTCGATTTCCGGGCGGGAAAAAACCTGGTAGGAAAAAGTGCGTCCAATTGCGTTTCGAGGGGGTGCTGGTTTTATTCCGGTAGGGAGTCAGTGCGGTTTCAAGGGAGGCGAGTTCGGGAGAGGGCCTCGGTTGGTGTGCGGTTGTTTTGTGGGGGAATTTTGCTGGCGAGTGCGCCGCTGGGACTTTCACGGTGCTTTTGGGCTCTGGGTTCGGGCGAGAGAGCCTTGAGAGCCTGTGAGAGTGTGCTTGAGTGAGAGAGAGAAACTGCGAGAGAGAAGGCGGCTGCAGCTCGGGCTAGAAGACCGCTGCGGAGCTCCGGACTGAAGCGCTAAGCCAGATTCGGCCCGGAGAGCACGCCAGGCGGCCTTGCTGGAGGTTCGGCGTGGACTTGCCTGAGAAATTTTGCCTTGCTGTGAAAATAATTGCCTGAGCTTTTTCACTTTGTGAGGTCACTTTGGAGCATGTCGGAGCTGCGATTTCCTACCGGGATTTGGGGCCGGCTGGAAAACGCGCGATTTTCCTAGGCGAAAATAATTCTGCCTGGGAAAAGCGCGATTTTCGTGGGAGACACGCGTTTCGAGCACCTGGGCATATATTTTGGTAGGGAAAGTGGGCTATTTAGCTCGCTGAAGCTCTCTTGGGAAGCCTGATGGATTCAAGGCGGTAATTACTCGGCTAATAAGCGTGCTGGAGAAGCTGGGACTGAAGCAGAGAGCGAGAATCAGCACGGAAAGTAGGCCAGGCAGCTCATAAAGGCGAGCCCAGGCGCAGTCAGAGAGCCCAGGCGGCCCGAAAGCGAGCAAAAGCAGGCAGAAAAGGCCAGGCTCGGTAGGTAGGCTAAACAGTCGGGCAGGCGCCTAAAGCTTGAGCTTGGAGCGCGCTGGAGAGCCCCGGATTGAATTTCTGAGAGAGAAACAGTGTGAATTGCAGGCGAGGCGGCGTGCTTCCTCTACAATGATTCAGCAGTCAGGCGCAGAAGCTCAGCCAAGGCGGTGCTATAGAGAGCAAAGTCGCTGCTGGAAGGCGAAATGCAGGCGAAAACGTGGCGGAAGGCCCGAAAGCAGGCGGAAGGCGAGCAAAGCGGGCTCAAAGCGAAGGCGAACGGTAATTATTGAGAGCAAGGCGGCTGCAACTCAGTGAGTAAGCAAGCAAGAGAGCTGAAGTATGAACCAGAGCACCAGATCCAAGGCAGTTACAGCGCTAGGCAGCATAAAGCAGGCAGTCGCAGCATCACTCTCCACCGATTTCCTTCCTGAGCTAGACTTTCAGCGTCCTCCAGGCGAGACCGAAGGCGAACAGAGAGGAAAGCGAGGGCAAATATGGCCCAGGCGCAGGCGGAAGCTCGAAAAGCAGGCGGAAGGCGAGCAAAGCAGGCTCGAAGCGAAGGCGAGCAGTGTAAAAGCAAGGCAAGGCGACTGCAACTCGGCGAGCAAGGCAGCTCCAGCGCCAAAGTAAGAGCGAGAACACCAGATTCAAGGCAGTAAGTGCTCCAGGCGGACCCAGCTCGGTCATCAGGCAAGCAAGGACAGCCCAGCAGCAGCCAGAAGAGCAGGCGGAAGGCACTGACAGCAAAAAGCAGGCGGCGAAAAGGGGCCAAAATAACCACGAACGCCGGAACCAGGTAAAAGCAGTGTCCAGGAAGGGGCTTTCGGAGCTAGCAACCAGACCCTTATAAGTTTATTAAATGCTATACAGCTGGTATAGCCTAGAGAGGTAGCACACGCGAGTTCCGTCGAAGCCGAAGACCCCTTCCTGGCCAGTTCAACTCACATAGGAGGAGGTTTTTTATTTTGCGCCCTTTTTACAGCCAAGGCGGCGACAAGTCCAACAAGGTGCCAGGTTGCATGGCCAAGGCGGCAGTAGCTCAGCAACCAAGGCGGTTCAGAGGTGCTTGTGTGAGCCAGAGTGCCTTACTTCTGCTGCAAGTCACGCTAGGCGGCCCAGGCAGCACCACTCGGAAGCACAAGGCGGCTCAAGGCAGCGGCAACTCGGCCCAGAAGACCGCTGCAGAGACCCGGACAGAGCCAGATGGCAGCACTCGAGGCAGAAAGCAAGCAAGACAAGCCAGCAAGGCACTTGTTACTCGGTCCAAGCACTTCAAACTCTTCAAGAAGCTCCCACAATAATCCCAAGAACACGCCCAAAGCAAGCGAAAGTCACTCCAAATGACCCCGAAACGGGTCTTGGCGCAATAATTTGGCCACTTTTCCTGCCAGAACCAACACCGAGGACCCCCAAGACCAGACCCACCACCGATTCCCTCCCAGAAGCTGGGGCTGTCCCAGAATTTGGCGCAAAATTTGGACCAAATTCGGTTTGGATTCACTCAGACAAGACACCGTGGAGCGGAGATGGGGTTCTCACGCATACGGTACCAGTGCTCACATAATTCACCCACTCCCCACTTTAGCTGTTATTAGTGTGTTTAATCGAGGTCCCTAAAAACGAAGTCGCTGTGGGGCGCTGCTGGAAAATTTCCAAGGTTACACACACTACAGCCTCCATGTGATATTAGTTTGTGCAAAGCCACAGCTCCCCAGCTTCCATACCCCGCCCAAGAGGATAACTTTCAGCCAAAAGTGACTAACCCCGGACGAGAGGAGCCTGCAGCGAGTGGGAAGAGAATGCTTGAGTAACTGCACATATATGGTAAGTGACAGTACCCGGTCAGTACCATTTTGCGCCGTGGAGCGGAGGTGCCGCTGCGGTTGGTGCTGAGATCGCCGTTTTTGTGTGCTTGGGACAGCGGTTTTGCGGTTCTTTTTGGCGGTATTTGGCGGAAAGTGCTCCCAGAGAGGGTCAGCGTGCGATTTGCGGTAGGGATTTGAGGGTCGAAACCTGGAATCGGGTCTGGACTCTGAATTCTGGTAGGGAAAGTGAGAAAGTTGGAATTTTGTTGTTGTAAAATGGAGCAAGGCGGGCGGTAATGTGTGATGGAGGCGAGCTTGTGGCGGCCGAGTGGGGCAGTGCGTGCTGGTTAGGGCTGAATCGTGCTTGAGGCAGCGAATTGGCCTTGGGTTTGGTTGCTTGGCGTGCTCTGTTTTGTGGTTTTCCCTTGCTTTAGTAGATTGTTGCGGGCGAAGTGCGTTCAGAGAGCTCTAACTTCACTTTTCCTACCAGAATTTGAAGGTTGAAACCTGGAATCGAGTGTCGTCCTTGAATTCCGCTAGGGAAAGTGAGAAAGTGAAAATTACTTGGGCAGAGAACGGGCAAGGCGGGAGAAAGAGAGCGAAGCAAGAGAACAGTGAGGGAATTAGTAGGCAGAATCAAGGCAGCAAGTGCTTCAGAGTGCTCCAGGCAGAGAAACTCCCTTGCTCAAAGCGATTTGTCCAAGGCGATTCTGGTCAAAATCCAACTTTCCCTAGCTTTTTGGCCATTTTCTTCAGAAAGTGCTCCCAGAGAGCCCAAACTCTCATTTCTCTACCAGGTTTTGAACTAGGCGACCTGGAATCGATGGTCAGTTTTGATTTCTGGTAGAGAAAGTTCAAAAGTGAGAAATTTCAAGGCAGAGAACGGCGTCAGGCTGAGGAAAGAGAGCGAGGCAAGCGAACAAGAGAGGAATCAGTGAGCAAAGTCAAGGCAGCAAGTGCTTCCAAGTGCTCCAGGCAGCTCAGCCCGCCTTACTGAGAACGACTTGCCCGAGGCAGATCCAGTGAATTTTCGATTTTCCCTTGCTTTTTGCCCATCATTCTGAAAATGTGTGTTCAGAGAGCTTAAACTTCATTTTCCCTACCAGGATTCAAGACCAAAACCTGGAATCGAGTGTCGTCCTTGAATTCTGCTAGGGAAAGTGAGAAAGTGAAAATTATTGGAGAAAATCTAGGGCAGAGAACGGGCAAGGCGGAAGAAAGAGAGCGAAGAAGGCGAACAAGAGAGGAAATAGTAGGCAAAGTGAGTCAAGTGCTTGCTCAAGTGAACCCAAGGCAGTGAAACTCCCTTGCAAAATATGACTTGTCCGAGGCAGAACTCCCTTGCTTTATTGGATTGTTGCGGGCGAAGTGCTCCCAGAAAGGGTCAGCGTGCGATTTCCTACCAGGATTTGAACTAGGCACCCTTAATTCGAGAGTCTGCCTCCATTTTCCCAAGGGAAAGTAAAATAGTGAGAATTCTGCTGCACTAAAACAGAAACCAGGCAGCCGAAAGAGAACAAAGCAGGCGCACAGCAAGCAAACCAGCGAGCAAAACCAAGGCAGCACCCGCCCAAGAGAGCCCCAGGCAGCGAAACCCCCCACACTGCGACCCACTACTCCAAGCAGCGCCGCACCGCAGCCGCTCCCGCCAGGCAGCGAGCCCAGAGCAAGCCCACCTCCATTCCCCCACCAGAAACGCACACCCAAATCTGCTACCGGGCCTCCACCGCGCATCCCCCCAGCAAAAGCACCTTAGCAAAGACACCAGTTCAGTATTACACAGCAAGGCCGAAACCAAGGAAAAAGTCATACAGAACGAGAGACTACTGTAAAGTGCTTAACCGGTACCTAGCTGAGAGCTTGCAGTACACAATATGTAAGACTAGGCGCCCGCAAATCTATTAATACTTCAGCTGCCGACGTGGCTCAGAGGGAAGCACGTCTGCTCAACGAGGCCGCGGCCCCAGGTTCAATTCAGGGTTTTGCAGCGCACTTTTACTCCCGCTTTTACTGCCCATGGATCCAGGAAATTTCAATATGCTAGGCTGGCCGAGTCGGTAGCGCAGAGGGTTTTCGACCAAGACCCCCGGCTTCAAATCTGGCAGAGGCCAAATTTCTTTGTGCCTTTTTAGCTCCCAGCGCGGTCCTTGGGCGCAATATTTATGCACATATATTCACGTTAAATGCCAAGGCGGCCAGCACTCAAGACCCAAGGCTCGGCCAGGCGCTCACTCACCACCAGAGGCTCCAGCACGGACAATAACACCAGGAAGGCAGGCGAACCGAGCACCCGCAGAGCACTCCAGGCGGACCAGAGCAGCTACCAGAGCAATAAAATGAGATCCAATCACCGTCCAGGCAGCCCAAATGTACCTAATTTATACTCAAGGCAACACCCAAACGGAAGGCAAAATTACACCAAAGTCACTCCAAACCGGTCTTGGCGCAATTATTTCCCCACTTTCCCTACCAGAAGCTACTTCATGTAACCTCCGCGCGAATTGCGCCTTCAATTCTCTACCAGAAGTTACGCCTGTCCCAGAATTTGGCGCAAAATTTACCTCAAATTTGATTTCGATTCACTCAGAGCAGCTAGAAGGGAGTGGAGTTGGGGAAAACCCGCATCTGCCCACAGTACACACATATTTGCACCACTCCACACTTTTTACTATTAATTTTAAAACTGCAAGGGGAGCTAAAAATGAAGTCGCTGCACAGACCAGCTGGAAAAATTCCGACCTTACACACGACATAGCCTCAATGTAGAATTAATAATTGTATATCCACCGCTATCCAGCTTCCAGACTCCGCCCAAGAAGTTAACTTTCAGCCAATTGTGACAAACCCTTGGCCTTACTACCCTCTCTCAAAGTCCAACAAATCGCTTGACTATGTGCAGATATGCAAAATCTGCCAATATCCAGAGAGTACCAAGTCCCGCACCTCGAAGTTGGGAAATATTATCTGTGGGCCAAGATCCCGAAATCCGGAGCGCCGGGGAGGCAGATTTCCCCATGATTTTGAGGATTTCTCGTAAAATACGCGATTAGAGCGGGTCAGGTCCAGATTTCCGGTAGGAAAATGAAAGTCCAAACCTGGAATCGAGTGTCCTCCGTGTTTACAGTAGGAAAAATATCGAAAGCGGAATTGATTAATTTATTTTTGACCTGGAAAATATTTTGAAAATTTCAAGGCGGCGATTATGTTGGGACCAAGCAACGAAATGAAACTTTGAGCAAGCAAATACGTCAAGTCGCGTGCTAATATGCTTGCCAGGCAGTGAAAGCCGGAGGTCCAAGGTGGGTCGCCGAGCGTTTCTCCTTGCTTTCCCTACATATTGCTACCTGAAGCACGATCAGAGAGGACCAAGTCCAAATTCCCTACCAGAAAAGTAAGCCCGACCCTCCAAAACAGACCCTCCTCCGTGTTTACAGTAGGAAATCTGCACTTCTCAAAATATTGTCTCTCAAAAGCAAGCGTAAAGCAAGCGAAAAGCGAACTAGGCGGCCAAAAGCAAGGCCCAGAGGCAAAAGCAAGGGAGAAGAACACATTGGTACCTAATTCCAACCAGGAATCTAGACACCAGGCAGCGAAAACGCGAGTTCCAACTCCCAATTCCAGGAAGGGATTTCCAAAAGTTAACATGAATCTCGACAAGGCGCAGATATCTCGAGATGCAGCAAACATAGAATTTTCTAATATTCACCAAAATACTCACAATAAGGCAGCATTTACCGTAGACCAATGTCATTACTTTCACTCCAATCGACCCTCCAAAAATGCCCAGGCGCCGTTATCTCGACAACCAGACCACTTAGAGAGCTCCAATATGGCCCAAAATCCACCAAATTAAAATCTAAGTAACATAGACCCAACTTACTTTTACATGATAACTTTCATGTAAACACACTAAATCTCAAAATTATCAAAAACCACCAAACTGCCCCACACAGCGCCAAAACCAATAGTCCCAAAATTACAATAAATCACACTATAAAAAGTATGTGACCGAATCTTAAAAACGATTTAATGACAACTATTGCAGCCGCGCCATCCCCAGCAACTTACCAGATCCACTCCATTTCAGCCTCCAAAAATGCCCAGGCTCCAAATATACGGCCCACAGGCATGCCCCAAGGCTCCCAGTATGACCAAACCGACCCAAATTAAAATTCCCACCACTTAGGTCTCGACGCTAAATCTCGACATCGGATTCGGTTCCAATCACTTTCCTTCCACAAAACAGCAACATACGGCCCCAGTACACCTCCTGATTTTTCCCAGAAACGACCCAAAAATCACGGGTACAAATTAGATGTGCCCAGAAGCCGGACTCAAATCCAATCCAGTGAACCGAATTTCTACAGTTATCACTATCATAATAAGCCCTACACTTTTCAGACAAAGTCAAAAAGACCCCAGTTGACAATGTACAGTTTGAAGGCGTTCACCTGTACTTTTGCATATCCCGACAGAGCTCCTTCTATCTTAGCCACCTGATACTTTCACGCTTTTCCGGGAATCCACAGAAACAACACAATACCGATTTTAGCCCACCATGTTACCACACACTCCAATTTACAAAAGTGTTTAAACAAAATAAAAGATAGTTTCGGATAACAGCAAAGGCAACAATAACTCGCGAACCAGGCAAGCTAGAGAGCCCCGGATTTAACCAAAAGAACTAATAGCAGCTAATCAGCAAAACAGTCCAACCACCCGAATTACTTTCCACACCCAACACAACATAATTATATATTCACACTCCACAATTACAACAACTCCGGCAGTTAATTCGCGGCGTTAAAAATAAACTATTTCAATATCCATTTACACATAAATAGCAATACCCCACGTATATTTTAATGCATTTATACACCACCATTACCACCACAACCACCATACCATATTTTCAATCTAGCACACAGCCACAGGCCCCAGCACCACCCACACCAGGCCGTAGCAGTCCCAGGAGGCCCTAGTTCCCAGCAGGGCAGGCGTACCGGGGGCATGCAGGTGGAGCAGGAGTAGTACCAGGTGGAGGGAGAGGAGACAGGAGACACGAGACACCACCACACGACCACCTATGGTTTGGGGAGTCGTGAGTCAGGTGTATGGGTTGGGGTGAAGGTGAGTCAGGTGTATGGTCTAGGGATGGGTGTGTAAGAGTCAAGTGTATGGTTGGGGTGAGAGAGAGTGACGGGATGGCTGGGGTGACCGTAAGTTAGTACTGGAGGGAAGAAAGAGTCAAGGTGATGGTGGAGGGACGAAAGAGTCATGGTGATGGGGGAGGGAAGAGAGAGTCATGGTGATGGTGGAGGGACGAAAGAGTGGGAGTGATGGTGATGGGGGTTAGAGAGGGAAAAGGGAAAGGATGGGAATGAAATACTATGGGACTAGGAATGGAATATAGATAATAGATAGTAATGAAGTAATAGAAAGAGGTAGAAGGTAAGTAGTATAAAAATAATAATCAAAAACGAAATGGTGTTTCGGGTAAAGGACAACACCCAGGCATGGGATAGAGGCCCCAGGCTGCACCTGGTGTACGGGAAGGTGATTTAAGACTGATGTTATATGAATGTGCATACTAGTTAGTGAATGAAATATTACATGATGTACATGCATACCACCACCCCCAAAGCGTACACTTTGCACTTGTTCTTCTCTACCTCACCTATATACTATTTTAACCCAAAAAAGTACTTTTCGCACATCTCTATCTCCTCAAGTCATTATTCCCACCCTCTGGCACATTTCTACCTTATTTCACTTTATCCCGCCTAATAGCTTCCGCACCGCGAATATTTTCGATTTATACATTCCTTAAATAGACTATCTACTAGTAGTATACCACCGCAGCACAATATTATTTATTGCACCACTATTATTAAATATTTATTTTAAACGCAAGATTGAGAATCGCAATTACACATTTATTACAGTCAAATGGCCAAACGCAGAATTTGCACATAATCATCCACTCCACTAATGAATGACTGTAGCTCAAATGGCAGCTTTAACATGAAAAAATGATCTTGACCTGAAATTTGCTATACAGGGCATTCTGGGTGTACTTTCCCAGTATTTAGAAATTTTCTGCTACACCTGAGCACTCGAAGATTAGATAGTACAAACGAGAACTTTCCGATGATTGTTTAAATTTGGAGCCACTTGGGCTATTGTTGGTAATTTTATTTGATGGCAACAGAGCGCCGAATTTCCAGGCAGATTTGCTTTTCAAGTTGAAATGAATGAAGATTTGGTAAAATTCTCTGTCCCAATGAGATTTCTTTGCAATTCAGTGATTTTACTGTGTTATATTGATATAGCGAGCTTTAAAACCGACTTACGCTTTGAAGCTGAAATCATTTCATAGTTATCAAATTTTTTTACAAATCGCAATTTAAAATTTATTCATAGCGTACTTATCACACTTAATTGACTGTATTTAAACAGATTGGTCATTTCAAATATCGATTCTAATTATTGAGTTACATAAATTAAATTAAATTTTTAGTTTGCTTCAGTTACAATTTATCTGTGAATTTAATGACTAATAACGTTCATTATTCAAACCAATCTGCTTATTTGCACAACTCCTTTTATTTGAATACAATTTCGTTGAATACAATTTCAATTGCTTGCTGATTCCACGAATTCAATTTCTAAAACCAATTCAACATTCATTATTTTATTCACTTTATTAGTGTTATTTTATTCTACTTTATTTGTGATTGTATAATTTATACACATTTCTCAAACCGTTTAATGTGATTGCACTTAATTCACTGATTTGCAGAAAATCAAACCAACATACTATTTGCATTGTTGTTGCTAAAATGATCAAATTTAGTTTGTATTTAAATCAGTTTAATTATAGCATGTAGACTCATGTGTGAACAATTAATAAGATTTAGCTTATAAACGCAGCAAATTTACGATTGTTTGTTTCATGTCTATTATTACAACCAATAGCTTTTGCGCCTCTGCACACATGAGTTCAGTCTGCTGGTCTACAAAATTGTTCTTACATGTCACCACAGTTTATTGTTGTAGACATACTGTTCATCGCCAACTCTTGGACACGCTGTCTGTATCAAGTTGATTTACTGATCAAAATGAGCTTCCCTCATTATCTTCTGACAACCATAGTCCAAGGCGTAACAAGTACATTCAGATCACAACATCCAAGCCTTATCCAGTTGCACTTTCTTTGAGGAATGGAAACTTCTTTTGCTTGAAAAGTTGTACGCAGGTCACTGGCCACTTCTTCACAAATGAAGACGACCGACGCCAGCAGAAAGAGCCTGCTGCACCGCTTATGCAAGTGAGAATGGAAAGGGAAAGTACGCCGTGCTTCGGGCAGACAAGTGCTGTAGGCGCGCTAGTTTCAGCCATCGCGGTAATGTGACTCGAAGATCAAGATGTTTACACGAAGTTCGAGCAGAATAAAATAAAGTTATGCGAATCTAGCTAGTGGACGTGAATGCGTACACGTGGAAACAAATGAGACCCAGAAGAGTCTTGAAGATAAAGTCCAGCGAAAAGACAAGTGAGTTCCGTTTCTAAGACATCCAACAGACGAGTGAGCACTCATGTATTCATTTATCATAGTCGATTCCTGTTATCCAGCTCGTTCCCGAAGTCTTCGAGGAGTTTAGCTTTCTTTCCAAAAATCCAGCGGTCGAAGCAGACGAAAATAGTGAAATATTTTTCCAGTTTCTCGAAGTCGACTTGGAACCTGTTTCTCCGATACTCGCGGGTTCTACTTACCACCGCCAGAGCCATCCAACCCGAAAGCAAACCGCTCTGAGCTGATCTCTGAGTAAAGTTGTTCGAGTTTCATTTTATGACAATTATATAAATGTGCATTTATTACATATTACAAGCGTGTCTCTCATACCACTTCTTACAAATGAAGACGACCGACGCCAGTAGAAAGAGCCTGCTGCTCCGCTTATACTAGTGAGAACGGAAAGGGAAAGTACGGCGTGCTTCGGGCAGACAAGTGCTGTAGGCGCGCTAGTTTCAGCCATCGCGGTAATGTGACTCGAAGATCAAGATGTTTACACGAAGTTCGAGCAGAATAAAATAAAGTTATGCGAATCTAGCTAGTGGACGTGAATGCGTACACGTGGAAACAAATGAGACCCAGAAGAGTCTTGAAGATAAAGTCCAGCGAAAAGACAAGTGAGTTCCGTTTCTAAGACATCCAACAGACGAGTGAGCACTCATGTATTCATTTATCATAGTCGATTCCTGTTATCCAGCTCGTTCCCGAAGTCTTCGAGGAGTTTAGCTTTCTTTCCAAAAATCCAGCGGTCGAAGCAGACGAAAATAGTGAAATATTTTTCCAGTTTCTCGAAGTCGACTTGGAACCAGTTTCGCCGATGCTCACGGGTCCTACTTACCACAGCCAGAGCCATCCAACCCGAAAGCAAACCGCTCTGAGCTGATCTCTGAGTAAAGTTGTTCGCGTTTCATTTTATGACAATTATATAAATGTGCATTTATTACATATTACAAGCGTGTCTCTCATACCACTTCTTACAAATGAAGACGACCGACGCCAGTAGAAAGAGCCTGCTGCTCCGCTTATGCAAGTGAGAATGGAAAGGGAAAGTACGCCGTGCTTCGGGCAGACAAGTGCTGTAGGCGCGCTAGTTTCAGCCATCGCGGTAATGTGACTCGAAGATCAAGATGTTTACACGAAGTTCGAGCAGAATAAAATAAAGTTATGCGAATCTAGCTAGTGGACGTGAATGCGTACACGTGGAAACAAATGAGACCCAGAAGAGTCTTGAAGATAAAGTCCAGCGAAAAGACAAGTGAGTTCCGTTTCTAAGACATCCTACAGACGAGTGAGCACTCATGTATTCATTTATCATAGTCGATTCCTGTTATCCAGCTCGTTCCCGAAGTCTTCGAGGAGTTTAGCTTTCTTTCCAAAAATCCAGCGGTCGAAGCAGACGAAAATAGTGAAATATTTTTCCAGTTTCTCGAAGTCGACTTGGAACCTGTTTCTCCGATACTCGCGGGTTCTACTTACCACCGCCAGAGCCATCCATTCCGAAAGTTAATCGCTCTGAGCTGCTCTCTGAGTAAAGTTGTTCGAGTTTCATTTTATGACAATTATATAAATGTGCATTTATTACATATTACAAGCGTGTCTCTCATACCACTTCTTACAAATGAAGACGACCGACGCCAGCAGAAAGAGACTGCTGCACCGCTTATACTAGTGAGAACGGAAAGGGAAAGTACGGCGTGCTTCGGGCAGACAAGTGCTGTAGGCGCGCTAGTTTCAGCCAGTGCTATTATGAAACTCGAAGACAAAGCACATTACATGAAGTGCATGAAGTTCAAAGCAAAGTCTCGCGAACCTGACTAGTGGACGTGAGTGCGTGTACGTGGAAACAAATGAGACCCAGAAGAGCTTCGTAGATAAAGTCCAGTGAAAAGACAAGTGAGTTCCGTTTCTAAGACTTCCAGCAGGCCAGATAATACTCATATATTCATTTATCATAGTCGATTCGTGTTAGCCAGCTCGTTCCCGAAGTCTTTGAGGAGTTTAGCTTTCTTTCCAAAAATCTAGCGGTCGAAGCAGACGAAAATAGTGAAACATTATTCCAGTTTCTTGAAGTCGACTTGGAACCTGTTTCTCCGATACTCGCGGGTCCTACTTACCACATTTAGAGCCATCCATCCCGAAAGTTAATCGCTCTAAACTGCTTTCTGAGTAAAGTTGTTCGAGTTTCATTTTATGACAATTATATAAATGTGTATTTACTACATATTACAAGCGTTTCTCACATACCACTATTATTCCTTCTTATAGGAAGTTTAGCTTGTCCAGTAAAGACTGTATCTCCGATATAATCATAAATATGAGCCGAACCGTGTTAGCCAGCTCGTTTTCAATCACTTCGATAAGTAATAATTCAAAAATTTTTGTTCCATTTCTAAGTTCATGACTCTCTTTAATTTATGATCCCGTTTATTTATGAATTGCCATTAGCAAGTTTTAATCCACCGGAACTGAATTGTGAATCTGAAGTTGAGTTTTAATCCAAAAACGAACGAGCATTTTTAAGTTCATATGTATTATATAGTATAACTTTTCTAATTAATATTCTAACTTATATAGTATAACTTTTCAATAGATAGTGTAACGGAAGTGATTAAATTTTATGATTATTAAATTAAAAAATGTGGCGGAATTTGGCCCATTTCACCATAAAATAATACAAATACCTTAGTTCGATTCAATTTGTTGTTCAAGAGAGTTATATTCTATCAAATTATTTGCATTTTATTATTTGCAAATATGGAAACGGTAAAACCCAAACTGTTCAGTGATTAATAAGCTGAGCAAAATGAAGGCTCAACTTCATAATAGTTGCACGCAGAATTCATTAAATCAGTGTTCAATAAAGTTTATGAAATTAAATACTAATAAACTGTAACTTTGTCAAGGTCAATGCAAATTGATGCAAATGTAACCATTATGAAATATATTCTAAGTTAAAAGTATTTAAAAGTTTCACATTCCCACTTCACCTAATTATAATGGAGGAGCAAATCATTGACAACGAGAAATTTTACTGCGTACGTTCTGACACAAATCTAGCGGATAAACAAATAAATAATGTCGCTAACCTGAAGGTAAACCAGCTATACTACCCAAGTATTAGCTAGATTCCGGTTCACATCACGAAACTGATTGCGTCAGGCTGCTGCTTATAAGAAATATCTAGTATGAGACTCATGTCAAACTTGAGTTATTTGGATATCAGCAATAATTTTATCAAGAACATATCTGATTTATAATATCTTCAAAATCTGCAGTATTTGAACATGACCAACAACAAAATTATATTTTCACAGCCACTCTCTGCTTTGCCTAAGTTGTAGTAATTAATATTAACAAATAACATAATCCATGATTTTGATGCGCTTGCTACGAACCCAAATTTCAACATCAACTGGATTTGTCCTCAAAACATAGCTTAAATAAGAAACTTCCTGGACTACCTTGGAACAAAATCTACGGTAGAATAAGCAACTGTGTTGATGAACAATACTATTTCTAAAAGAGATCAAAGTCCATATTATGATCCTATTATTTTGAAGTACGCTCCTCAAGTAATTAATAATACTCTTGTTATCCACAATGACCAGGAACTACGTAGCGTTTAGTTCACTGATTTAATGAACATTGAAACTCTATTCGTGTTCGAGTGCTACAATCTGAACTTCGAACGAGTTCCAACAAAGATCAAAAAACTGGCGGTGAACATGTGCTATATTGAGAATATAAATGGATTGGAGAATATGAAGTCTGTTGTTGAGCTGAGTCTCCGAGGAAACAGAATCTCTGAAATTGGAGTTTTGTCCAGAATGAATTAATTACAGAAGCTTGATATGGCTTAGAACAACTTGGAATCAATTCGAGGTATTGAGCAACTAATTAATCTAATAGAAATAGACTTAAGCGAAAATTACCTTTCTGAAATCAGTTCCTTAATGTCTATGAAGTAGTTGAAATCAGTTAATTTGAGTAAAAACAAGATAACATCAACACAGCAACTTGCAGAAGATCTAGAGTTGCTCACCAATCTGATAACGCTAAATTTAAGCAATAACAACTTAAAAAGCATTAATTTTGTAAAATATATGAATAAGCTTATTCATCTTGATGCTTCATTCAACTAAATAACTGATATAGACGTGATTAAAAACCTCGTAAAGCTTGTAGATTTACGCCTCGATGGTAATAAGATTGAATCGTTTGGAGCTATAGAATCTCTTCCAAATTTAAAGTGGAGTTGGTATTTATCTGAACAAAATGCGTCAGATTCTGATTAGATAAGAATAGTTATTAAAGATTGTTTAAATAAACCACAAGCTACTATTTCTGATAACTAATAAATCAAATAATTTGGGTTTGTAGACTTTTGCAAAATGTAACATGTTTCAATTACCAACTGTCCAAATATATCCTTTGAAAACTGCCCTCATATTCCAATCAAATTACAAATCAACTAATGTAGGCTGTAAACAATTACTGGAATTTTTGAAATGTAGTAAATAGTTGACCTTGATCTTGGATTTAACAATATTCGTCATATCAACGAATTAGAAGCACTAGTTAATCTTTAGTTGCTTAACCTTCAGAACAATGATATTTATAGAATCAATTCTCTTGGAACTCTCAAACAGCTTAAGTATGTTAATCTAACTAATAACAAGGTAATTTTCAGTAAGCCTCTTAACTAATTGAATGGTTAACTTCTTATTGATAACAATTTAGTAACTGATAATATCACACTTAAGAACCAGAAGAAACCACAGTTAATTGATTACTAAAACTTTCTTGGACCCAACAGCACCGAAAATCAGGTGAAAGAACTGGCGAAAATAAATAGCTATAATGTTGAGATGTACTTCAAATTCATTAATTCTATCGTGAGCAATTCACTTCAAATTTAAAACGATTAAACTCTTACTGATTTTGGTTTCACAAGTGAAATGAAGATTCACACCTTGAATATTCAAAACTGCTAAAACGTGAAACTTCCGTTTTAAACTGCATTGAAATATCTTAAAACGGATAATAGTGGAACATTAATAAACTACCCCGATGTTGTATTACTCAAGGCTCCAAATTAAATAACATCGCTCACAATCAATAACTGCAAACTCACAAACATAGTTGGTATTGAGAACATGAAGCAACTCTAATATTTAAATTTGAAAGATAACAAAATTGTTCTAATCGAGTAATTGCAAAGGTTAACTAACTTGAAGTAAGTTCTTGTTGACAATAATTACATATTAGATCTATAATATTTAGTTGATCCAAATTGGATTAGTTTACAGAAAGTTCCTACAGATCCAGATCTCAATGCATATTTAACTGATACCAATTCTCCATTAACACTCGAAGCTTTTAAAGCTCAAATAGCTCCAATGAAAGCTAAATCCGATTAATTAATTGCTCCGTTGCTGTATGATTATGATATGCAAAGTAAGTACTAACCACAAGTAAACTACAATAAAATAGAGATTTCCAGCGATACTAATATTAAAGATGTGAAGTTTATGGACTAAATATCAGTTTACTGCTTAGTCCTGAATAAAAGCTCAAATTTCAGTTTCAAAAGAGCACCAACATCGTTATTGTATCTAACTCTGAATGACTGCAATATCTCTGATTTGGAAGGCTTGTAGTAATTCTAATAATTGAAGAAGCTCGAGTTGATCAATAACACTCAAATACAGTCAGTTAAGCAAATTTACTCATTGGTCAACCTCCTTTCGCTAACAATAAGCAATACGAAGCTTACAAACTTAGTAGGTATTTAAGCCCTATCTAAGCTTAAGTACATTGATTTGCGCGATAACTGCATAGTCTCAGTGGAGCCCCTCAAGCCTCTACAAAATATAAAGTAATTGCTGCTCGACAACAACCAAATCCTTGATATGGAGCACTTAACGGTAATGAAGAACTACAATTCAGATTGGATCTATTACTAAAATGAAACTGAAGACGCCGTTTTAACTCAATATATAATTGACACGAACCAAAAGCTCTCATTACAGGAGCTGAAAACGAGTTTTGAACAGAAGAAGCGCCGAACTTCTGAACTAATCAGAGATTATCCGGCGGCCTACGACGCGAAAATGAAGGCCAAATATCAACAAGAAGCTCAAGAATATGCTCAATAGTACGGACCAAACGGTCTAAGCGGCTACGGCCCATACTTGAACATTTAATTCGACCAAGAGCTGCGCGACCTGCGCTTCGTCTCGGAACTGGGCGTCACGCACCTTTCTTTGTTCATCTGTTAAAACGCGCACACGCTGAGGGCGCCCACGAACCTGCGCGCATTTGAGCATTACCACTCGGCCTTGAAAACGGTGAAGGGCGTTGAAAGACTTGTTGGACTCGAGTCTTTGTATTTGGAAGATAATTAAATTGTTGAGCTGAATATTCGTGGGCTCGGTAAATTGAAGAAATTGTGTGTGAGGAATAATAAAATAAGGGATTTGAGCGGAGCAGAGTATCTGAAGGCGAAAGGATGCTGCAAAGAGAATTATTATATTGATGGATAAAAATAGCCGAATTAGGAGGAAATAGACGAAGCAAGGCTGTGGTGAGAGAAATAAATACTATTTATCATTTTACCTGATAGAACTCGACTTTGCACTTTTCTATTATTAACAATACATAACAGGAAGTATACAAAAATAGTTGAACATTGTAGATTCAAACATTATTCTGAATGTATATCAGTAGTTAATATACAACATATTCCGTCTAGCGCAGCAGTACCTACAGATTGAATTTAATAATATATTATTTAGTCTAATTTAAAAATGAATGTTGCTAGTTGAAGCTTCAAAACACTTTAATAGTTACCAAAATGACAATTTTACTTTATTAAGTAGTGCGGTAATGACCAACGATGACAAAAGTTTTTGTTATTCAATATTTCCAAAAATGATACTGTTTAGTGATTAGATATATTTAAGTTTCAAACAGAGTAAATAAATACTCCCAAATAATTTTATATATATAAATATATGAGTTATCCCTTCATAAAATTATATGTTACTAATACGAAAATTTTCCACCTCGAATACATATATTCAAACAATATATAATATTAAAAAAGAATACGAGCTAAGCGAAGAACTGAAATATTATAATTTACCTCACAGAATACGAACATATTACAAGAACGTATTTCACTTAAAGTTTTAGGATATTATTATTATTATATTGCCTTTCATATTAACTAGAATTGCTTAACAGAAAGAATAAAAAATTAGTTGAACTTCATATGATTTAAACCATATAATACCTAAACCATATAATACTACATCCCAGTTTCTCAACGACTTTCTTTGAAATTAAATTCAGTTCATAAAAACCTTCTTTTTCTTCTTTAAACGAGAAAATACGTTACAAATAGGGCTGGTTTTTGTGCGCAAAAGTGCGCATTTTGAAATTAATGTGCGCAAGGAACAAATGTGTATAGGTTTTTCTTATTTGTTCGCAAATTTTTATTTTGTACGCAGATATTTTGAGATATAGGGAGATTTCAATATTCATACAAATATTTATATTTATAATAATATGTATGTCATTATATTGAAAATATTTTCACTTCAATATAATATATAACAACTAAATATCAAGAACTGTACTGATTACAGTAAAAATTGAATAAATGTAATGTAATCAACTACTTTAATATATAAACAAGAATAATATGTATTTAATATTAATATTAATTAACTAAGAATAATTTTTGACAAAACATAATAATTTCGTAAAATCACAATCAATAATATACCAAATATTTCAGTCAGTACTACAATGCAACTATAAGTAAACACGATGACTAACAAGAAGTTTTTACTTCAATAATAATTATTTATGATTTAAAAGATTTAATAAAGAGCCACAAACTGTATGAGTGAAACTTTTGTTGATTTATTTATGCATACACTGTAGTGATATATACAATTATTTTTGAACAAGTTACTTTATATTTTCAATAATCTGTAACACTACGATTTTTTAGGTATTGAATAAAAACTATTTGAATATTGTTGTTTGTGGTACAGTCGTAATTTTTGGAGATATATACGTTATTTCATACGTGGAATATTATCCTAACAGATAAGCTCACTTATTTATTAATCTCAAATATGATGGTACCAAATACCACATTAATCGTAATTATAATAAAGCAATATCTCAAGAGTTTCTTCAAATAACTGAATTTTAGATATAACATTAATAACTGATGACTATTTAATCATCCATGGTGAAGTGGAAATATATTAAAATACAGTAAATAATATAAAATATTATTTCATGCAATAAAAGGTAAAATATATAATTCAAATGAATAATATTACTATAACTGATGAAGAAGACCATAATATTCAGCATACTGTCATGAAATAGTTTCTTTTAGGCTATAATGATAAGCGTATGCATAAAATTAAGATTGACGTTATATTTTAGTTAAAACATATTATACACTGTATTTCTTCCATCGATCATTTGATAACAAGTGAGAAACATCTTGAAAGTTCCCGTAACTCTGAGATAGTAACTTTTGGCAAGTAGTATAATTGACATTAAAATTAAATTACTTTTCATACGTGGGAAGTATTACAAACATATAACATTTGGTTATGATTTTTCAAAATATTTAGATTTTTGATCGATAAAGAAATATAGCACTAATTATAAATAATTATAATGTTTATATAGCTTTTTAGGTTAGTTTGATATCATAAATGAAGTCTTTTCTATTTTGTATATATTTGGCGGAAATTAATTTAATGAATTTCAATCATGATTAAACATGTGGAAATATATTATTATTCCATATATTCATATATGTGATCATAATTATTTATCATTTCCACTTTAACTATTAAATTAATATAAATTTTAATATTTAGTTCAAATAGCATCGTCAATGTTAATCCTTTAAATGTGTGAATACTGTTTACTTATCTAACTAATATTATACATAGAATAAATTTTCATACGCTAGAATTTTTTAAATATTTAGTACATATAAAATATATTTGATTTGATCATCATCAATACATTTACAGGTCTATGATAATTATAGTACGATATACATTTAGTAATTAATCAACTATAATGAAATTAGTATTCTATATTATTTCAATACTTTAGAATTAAATTCAAGATAATTATTGTAATTGACTTTAAATCTCAAGTTGATATAATATATAGTTCTATATACAACTAATACTAATACATACTTATATACTTCATTTATCTCTTGTAGATCAAATTATTATGATCACAAAAATATACGAAATTTTGAATATATTTAATGAAGAAGAGTAAGAGAAGTAAAATCAAAAGAAATTTATATACCTATATATGTGAACAACATAATCTTTTGTTGTGACCCAAAACAATTTTCATTCTCAAAATGATGAAAGCTAAATCAGTTATGATGATAGAAATGATGCATAGAATTTTATTGAAAGTTTATATTAATGCGATATAACTCATAAATCTTCCATACAGCAATAATCTCACACGGCGTTTGAAAACTGGTGTTGATGAAATTTTGTAGAAAAAGTGGAATTTAAACTTATGTTTATAATCCTTACAGTTTAAAGTACTACAGCTAGATGATATTATGGTAGTAGTATCTTATATTGTCTATTATTTTATTATGAAAGAATCTGTAGACTGTGGCTACTTCTAGTTTTAACTTTAATATTTGTCTCATATTTAAATATTGGTTGAAATACATGAAATAAAATATTTTTGATAAATACACTCCAAACACATAGTGTTACAGATTATTATTTTCACTCCAACATATATGACTTTTAATATATATACATATCTTCGTATGGTTGTAAAGTTAATATATTACAATATTTAATATAACAATAAGTAATACTAACTCGAAATATAGTATTTAATGACAAAACTGAAGGATATTTTTAAGAAATTAAAATTAATGTTCGCATTTTGAAATATATGTGCGCATGCGCACGTATGTACTCTGCGCACACTGTGCGCATCAAAATGTGCGCATTTTTTATTTTTGTACGCATTTTGCGCACAAAAACCAGCCCTAGTTACAATTAATTTAAATAATCACTAGAATGCTTCGACACATTTTTTACTGTTCTGAGCACCGTGACCACTAAAATTGCTTAAGAAAGATTTGTTGGACTCGAGCATATATGCACTTGGATGGGAATTAAATTGTTGAGATAAATATTCGTGGACTCGATATATTAAAGGGCTTGTATCCACGTCCACTAAAATGACTTTGTATTATGTATAGCGAATCAGGCATATTATAATTCGACTTCCAGAGCTGCTTCTTGATTAAATGATAAACTCTATGACCAATATTAAGTTTGGCAGTAGTTGCTTGATATTTCCTAAATAATTAATCATTGTCTATGAATCTTCAAGAAATGAGAGATTGCTTAAAAAATCGAACAAAAAAATTAAATTACTTTAAGAATCTTATCTGGTCATATCATTGATATTTTTATTTGAGAAGTAGTATAGAGTTTACAGAATTATAATGAATTTATATTATTCGAGTGCTTTTCAGAGTAAAATACATTGGAAAGTTGACGAGTTTCATATTATATCATCGTTTTGTCTAATTCATCACAACGGTTTTATTATATGTCCCACTTAAAATATATTAACTTAGTTCACTCTTTTGTATATGAAACTGTAGGTATACACGCGAATCACACAAGTTTTAGATAAATCTCTAAATTCAAAAATATAAAGTTGGATTATATCTCCACTTCACCTAATGGAATAGAAGCAAATCATAAATGAAAAAAATTATTGCACGTGCTCTGAAACAAATAAAGAAGATAATAAAATAGATTAAATCAATAATCTTAAGTAGGTCAACAAGATGTACTATTTAAGCTTGTATATTGAAAATAATAGTTCTATATAAGATCTAAAAATTGTTGAATAATTATATATTGTTGAAATAATTTTGAGCAAATGTATGAATGTTAAGTTTACAACGAATCCGAGCAACTTACTGTATCTATCATTATAAGACTGATTAAATTATCTAGTGTAAACGTAAATGTTTCAATCAAAGAACTAAAATAATTGCAATTAATTAAAATTGAACTGGAGCACAATATTATTTTTGATATGAAAACACTAACAGAAATGAAAAACTACAACACAGACTGGGTTCAAGAGCAAGATGAAGCAACTGATTAAGATTACACTAATTATCTAGTGTAAACGAATTAATAAATAGATCTTGATACATTCAAAGAAGGAATAAAAGAATATAAGAAAGAAAGCAATGAACTCATTGAGAAATTCGGGTGCAGGTACGAGAAGGACATGATTATGAAGTATTAAAAGGATGTGGTAAATAACAGCCTTCGCATGTAAAATGATGATTAAATTATTAATTTGAATTTCGCAGATGATTTGGATGTTACTAACCTAACAATTGAAAACTGTAAAAATGTTAAGTTCGTAAAAGTGCCGGTAAAAGTTACTTCGCTTAAAGTTAATAATTGTAATATTTTAACTGTAGATGGAATTGAATCAATAAAATAATTAAAAATGATTGAATTGGTAAATAACCCATTAACAACAATTAAACCTATATTTTCTTTGATAAATATTACTTCTCTGCGAATTAACAACACAAAGATTTCAAATATCGCTGGGATTGAAGATTTAAAATAACTAACTTCTATAGACTTGAGAAATAATATTATTATTTTGATAGAATAGCTGAAATCGTTAACAAATCTATAGTAAGTTCTTGTTGATAACAACTATATTTAAGATTTAGAGATTTTGACAAATCAAAATTGGATCTGTTAATAAAATACTCCTACAGAAGCAAATCTTCAAGCCTATTTAATTGACACTAATTCTTCATTAACTCTTGATGCTTTTAAAGCTCAAATAGCTCCTAAGAAAGCTAAGTCTGATCAATTAGTATCAAATTTATTATAATAATTAGCTAAATATGATAATGATTTGCGTAACAAATATCAAGCAGTTACAAAATTCCAAACGCTGTATGTTGAGAATGACAGCGCTATAAAAGATCTTAAATTTGTAGAGAAGTTGGATCTAGTTGAGATAATTCTTAGCAGGTGTACTAATGTTAAGTTCGCCAGGAATCCGAGCAATTTGTAATATCTATCCCTATAAAACTGCAATATTTCAGATTTATCTGGTTTGCAAAACTTCACGCAGTTGAAGAAGCTCTAAATCACCAACAGTCCGTTGCGTTCTCTTTCTCACATTTCAACTCTTGTAAATTTGCTCTCTTTGTAAATCACTGGTTCAAAGCTAACAAATGTTGTTGGAATCAACAATCTTAAATAACTTTAATATCTGGATTTATCTGAAAATGCGATCATCTCGATTCAGCCACTATCTCAGTTGCTTCAAACAAAGTAGTTCAAGCAACTATACTTTGACGATAATTTCATCGTTGATTAGGAGTGGTTAGTTTAGAATTACTCAGAGTGGATCTGTAGGCAGCGTGTTCCAGCGGATTCCGACTACCAGAATTACATCCAAGATACTAATTTGAATATTAACGTAGCTCAACTGAAAAGTA
This sequence comes from Hexamita inflata, assembly GCA_963988835.1. Lineage (NCBI taxonomy): Eukaryota > Fornicata > Diplomonadida > Hexamitidae > Hexamita > Hexamita inflata. Next base: position 122,204 of record CAXDID010000655.1, on the reverse strand, counting down.
GTTTCACACCACTAATAACCAAATCAAATCAGCTGATTTAAGTTATCGTTGTAAAGTACGAATCAGAGATGAAAGCAAAATATGAAAGCAAATTTATAAAAATGAATCCGTACGGTTTCGGCCCCTATTTGTACATCGATAAAGACCCATAAGTTCGCTCCTTAAATTTTGTGGCCGAACTCGGTGTAACGGACCTGTGCATGAACTCCTGCCCACACGCGCGCAAAATACCAAGAACCTTAAAACAGCTTTAGCACTATAACTCGGACCTTAAAACGCTCAAGTTCGCTGAGGGAGCGGTAAACTTGGAGGTCTTGTATGCTCACAACGGTAATATGATTGTTAACGCGAACGGGCTGAGGGCCCTGCGAAACCTTAAGTTTCTTGAACTGAGATATAACAAAATGGTTGATTAAAGCCCCGTTGAGTATTTGACGGCGAAAGGTTGTCTTGAAACGTGTTTCACTGGTGAATAAACACAGCCAAATTAGCAGGAGATAGATGAAGCCAGGTTGTGGTGAGATAATTTTTGCGTTAATTCAAAACGTTGAACGAATGTCAATAAGCTATTCAAAGCTAGTTTTTTGATTTTCTCTAATATAACTAAGCAATTATACTAATATAGCTAATATACGTTTTATCTTTTAACTTTTAAATTTCTTAAAATAGATGTACATATATTTGGTATAGCGTTAATTACTGAAGATTATTCTAACATCTATAGTGAAGCGGAAATATATTTAAATATAGTAAATAATATAATACAGTATTTCCTGCAATAAAAGTTAAAATTAAATAATCAAATGAAAGATGATACTATAACATGATGTAAAACACAATATAATTTAATATAGTATCATATAATTATTGCGAATAGACTATAATAGCTAGTGTGTACATAAAGATATGATTGACATCTAATATGAGTAAAAATATGTTATTCACAATATTTTTTCCATCAATCATTTCTTAACTAGTCTAAAACATCTAAAAAGTCTCCGTAACTCTGAGGTAGGAACTGTAGGTTTATAATTTAAATAACGATAGAAACAATGGATTAAATCATCCACTAGAAGTCTAACAGTTACATATATATGTAACAATATATATGTTATATATTGTTACCAAATAAATATTATTTTGCTAAAAGGTAATAAATCTTGATGTTTAATGATTGATTCATAAGTAGTGAAAGACATGATAACTTACAATTGAAAATTTGGTCATTTTTACAATTATCCTATCTTCAGTTTAAAAGCACTAAAAAGTTGATATTTTCCGGATTTATACAACCTGTACTAATTTATGGTGAGAATACCTCAAAATATCATCTATTTTTCAGCAAAAGTGATAATAAGTATATTTTAAGGTTTCTACTCATTTTATTCCTTCATATATACGTCTCATTTCATTTATAACCATAAATACCTATTTGCATTTAATCCACTCCCTTAACCAAAAATGACCGAATGCTTCATTGTGAAGGATCCAACCGATTTGTAAAATGAAGAACTAAAATAGTTCGTAAACGTGCGAATCACGGATATCTACTTCAAGAAACTGGACGACGTGCCCGTTCATATTCAAATCTTGACTATTAACAACTGCAAATTATAGGGAATTAAGAACCTGTTCCATTTAAAAGATTTAAAGTACTTTGACGTCAAGCACAACATGATCAGCGATATTAGCGGAATAGTTACGCATTTACAACTGGAATACTTCGATTTCAGATTTAATAACGTAATAATTGTCCCAGAAGACATTAAGAAGCTTTAAAAACTTAAAACTGTTATTAGTGAGAATAATTACATTGTAAACCAAGAACCATTGGTGCAACACGTTAATTTCATTGTGTAGTGGCTTCAGTAATAATATGTACCAGAATAAAAGGACTTCAGAAAGTGCCTCACACCAGGAACATCAGACGAGAAAGTAAACGAACTCATGAACACCGAAAACGCCAAGAAAGAGCGAAGCCAATATTTAGAAAATATGATCAAAACGCTGGCTCCACTAATTAAAGGTAACGAATTAAGTGTAAAAGATTTACTTGGCATTACGCATTTTGGATTCGTGGACTGCTTCGATATTGATACGCTTTGTCTGGATCACTGCCCTAATATTAATTTCAAAGAACTGCCGAAAAAGATCAAACACCTTTCAATAACTAATTCGGGATTATACCGCATAGACGGCCTCGAAAATATGAAGCAACTGGAATCAATCGACCTCACCCACAACAAATTGATTAGCTGTAAGTTGTTGTCATAATTACCAAATCTAGCGAAAGTAAATATTATGGGAAATAAAATACAGGATTTAGAGCATATAACTAAAATACCCAAATTTTAATGGAATTTTATATTACCCCAAAGACTCGTATACTTATCCGATTTCCAAAAATATCTTGGTGTTGAGAGTTCTGAATAAGACGCACAGAAATTGTAAGCAGAAATGAATGTAGAGCAGCAGATAAGCCTGTAGATTGTGTACGACGCGAAGCAAATTGATAGGCTCAAAGGCCAAGTCTTGAACGGGTCTCTTGAAATCAGCTCAGACGCCAACATCACGAGTTTCGGCTTCGTTGACCACTGGAAGCTCACTTCCCTCAAGATAGTGGACTGCCCGAATCTTTCGTTGGAAAGAGCTCCAAAATTGCTGACAAGTCTCACCATCAACAAGTGTGGCCTTCAAAGTACAAAGGGCATTGAGAACGCCAAGCTTCTGACGCATTTATCTCTCAGCAAAAACAGCTTGACCGACCTCGAAGACTTAGATAAGTTAACTGCGCTCGAAGCACTCGACTTGAGTTTCAACCAGCTGTACTAAATCGATTAAGTAAGTGCTCTTATCAAACTGAAGTCTTTGAACCTCAGGCGCAACAACTTGATCGTTGTCAAACCTGTAGAAACATTTACATAACTTAAAAGCCTGCAAGTAGACGAAAACCTGATTTAAGATTTAGAATATGTGAAAAAGTTAAACACTTTTGATTGGGAAATGATATCTCAATAAAAGGCGCCAAAAGAATCTGACTATCAAAATTATTTGGAAAAGGTTGGGCCAGAAGACTCAGTGCAAGAAATGATTGATAAAATGGTAAACAAAACTGTGATCAGCTAATAAATCGTTCATGATGCTTTGATGATTAGAAAGTATAAAGGTTAGATGAAAGATAAATCGTTAGTTATCCAAAACGATCCAGCCTTGTTGAGCATAGAGTTTTCTGACGAACTAGATTTATAATCTTTAGTTGTAAGTGGGTCATAGAACCTGAATTTGGAAAGAGTTCCAAAGAACTTGAGACATTTGGTAATCAATAACTGTAATATTAAAAGCACGAAAGGATTAGCACCTGCTAAGCTTCTCACATCTCTAGATTTATCCAACAACCTTTTGAATGATTTAACTGAACTTGACGTACTCACTTCTTTATAAAAGCTGGATATCAGTTTTAATGCGTTATAAAATATAGACAATGTTGGTAAGCTTACCAATTTGGTATCGCTTAACGTTAAACGCAATAACCTCAAAATACTAAAACCGATAGAAACACTCAAATTATTGGAAGAATTGGACATCACCGAAAATTCTCTATAAGATTTATAGTATGTTAAATAATTACCAAAGCTGAAATGGGAGGCAATCGTGAAAGAAAACCGTATCGGGGAAGTAGAAGTTAAAAAGTAGACAGAAGAAGCAAAAGCTAAAGTAGGTGAAAAAGGAGATGACATTGAAATGAACGAAGAGCAGAAGATAAGCCTGTAGATTGTGTACGACGCGAAGCAAATTGATAGACTCAAAGGCCAGGTTGCGAATGGATCGCTTGAAATAAGCTCTGACGCCAACATCACGAGTTTCGGCTTCGTTGACCACTGGAAGCTCACTTCCCTCAAGATAGTGGACTGCCCGAATCTTTCGTTGGAAAGAGCTCCAAAATTGCTGACAAGTCTCACCATCAACAAGTGTGGCCTTCAAAGTACAAAGGGCATTGAGAACGCCAAGCTTCTGACGCATTTATCTCTCAGCAAAAACAGCTTGACCGACCTCGAAGACTTAGATAAGTTAACTGCGCTCGAAGCACTCGACTTGAGTTTCAACCAGCTGTACTAAATCGATTAAGTAAGTGCTCTTATCAAACTGAAGTCTTTGAACCTCAGGCGCAACAACTTGATCGTTGTCAAACCTGTAGAAACATTTACATAACTTAAAAGCCTGCAAGTAGACGAAAACCTGATTTAAGATTTAGAATATGTGAAAAAGTTAAACACTTTTGATTGGGAAATGATATCTCAATAAAAGGCGCCAAAAGAATCTGACTATCAAAATTATTTGGAAAAGGTTGGGCCAGAAGACTCAGTGCAAGAAATGATTGATAAAATGGTAAACAAAACTGTGATCAGCTAATAAATCGTTCATGATGCTTTGATGATTAGAAAGTATAAAGGTTAGATGAAAGATAAATCGTTAGTTATCCAAAACGATCCAGCCTTGTTGAGCATAGAGTTTTCTGACGAACTAGATTTATAATCTTTAGTTGTAAGTGGGTCATAGAACCTGAATTTGGAAAGAGTTCCAAAGAACTTGAGACATTTGGTAATCAATAACTGTAATATTAAAAGCACGAAAGGATTAGCACCCGCTAAGCTTCTCACATCTCTAGATTTATCCAACAACCTTTTGAATGATTTAACTGAGCTTGACGTACTCACTTCTTTATAAAAGCTGGATATCAGTTTTAATGCGTTATAAAATATAGACAATGTTGGTAAGCTTACAAATTTGGTATCGCTTAACGTTAAACGCAATAACCTCAAAATAGTCAAACCAATAGAAACACTCAAATTATTGGAAGAATTGGACATCACAGAAAACTCTTTATAAGATTTATAGTATGTTAAATAATTACCAAAGCTGAAATGGGAGGCAATCGTGAAAGAAAACCGTATCGGGGAAGTAGAAGTTAAAAAGCAGACAGAAGAAGCAAAAGCTAAAGTAGGTGAAAAAGGAGATGACATTGAAATGAACGAAGAGCAGAAGATAAGCCTGTAGATTGTGTACGACGCGAAGCAAATTGATAGACTCAAAGGCCAGGTTGCGAACGGATCGCTTGAAATAAGCTCTGACGCCAACATCACGAGTTTCGGCTTCGTTGACCACTGGAAGCTCACTTCCCTCAAGATAGTGGACTGCCCGAATCTTTCGTTGGAAAGAGCTCCAAAATTGCTGACAAGTCTCACCATCAACAAGTGTGGCCTTCAAAGTACAAAGGGCATTGAGAACGCCAAGCTTCTGACGCATTTATCTCTCAGCAAAAACAGCTTGACCGACCTCGAAGACTTAGATAAGTTAACTGCGCTCGAAGCACTCGACTTGAGTTTCAACCAGCTGTACTAAATCGACTAAGTAAGCGCTCTCATCAAGCTGAAGTCTTTGAACCTCAGGCGCAACAACCTGATTGTTGTCAAACCTGTAGAAACACTTAAAGAGTTGAAATTTATAGACATCAATGAAAATTTAATACAAGATTTACAATATGTAAAATAACTTCCAGAATTAACATGGGATATGATTGTTGAGTAAAATGAACCTGCGTTATTAGACTATTAAAAACATTTAGGTGAAGGAAAAACTGAATAAGATGCAAAATTCTTTGCATCTTCAATCGTAAACGACAAAACTAAAAGTAAATAGATCCTGTATGATACAAGAATGATTTCCAAGTTCAAAGACTTTGTAAAAGATGGTTCATTGGAAATCAATTCTGATACAAACATAACAAGTTTTGGTTTCGTTGATCAGTTCAAATTGAATTCGCTTAAAATTACAAATTGTCTTAATTTAACGTTGGAACGAGCTCCAAAGCTACTTAAAAATCTCAGAATTAACAATTGCGGTCTTTAAAGTACAGATGGAATCGAGAATGCTGCACTCCTCACTACTTTAAACCTAAGTAATAATTAACTTAGCGATTTGAAAAACTTGGATAAATTAACTCTACTTCAAAATCTTGAGATAAGTAACAATATATTGTGTGATATTACCAACATTAGTAAATTAGCGCGTCTTGAGTAATTAAATCTGCAAAACAACAAGCTAATTATTTGCAAGCCGTTGTAAGCGTTAAAACTGCTATAAAGTTTACAAATTGATGGAAATATGCTTTAAGATTTGATTCACGTCAAGAATCTAGTTAAATTCTGCTGGGACATGATATCCGAGCAAAACCAGCCAACAATCAGCGATTATCGCAACTACTGTGTGAATATTAATAATATTGATTGCTCAGAAGCTCAAATTAACACCTTTATAAACGATTTAACGGATAATATTGCAACCAGTTAATAAATAACCCACGACGCACTGATGATTAAACAATACCACCCACAAGTTCAAAACAATAACCTTATAATTGAAAACGACTAAAAACTACTCAGTTTTAACTTTACAGATCACATAAACGTAAATAAACTAACAATTTTGAACTGTTATAATTTAGATTTAAAAAGGAGCGCCCAAAATGTGACCGTTTTAACAATCAACAGTTGCAATTTGAGCTCCTTGAACGGAATACAACACTTGAAGCAGTTAACTGAGCTGAATCTGAGCATGAACCAACTATAAAATGTTAGTGAGATTTAATATCTGGTCAACTTAAGAAAACTTGATATTGGACAGAACAACATTGAAAATATAAACACCATTTCTAAATTAACTTAATTAGTTGAGCTGGATATCAGCTAGAATCTGGTAGAGGATGTTTCTGCTGTAGCATAATTAACCTAAATGCAGATTCTGGACATAAGCTACAATAAAATTGATAATATAGACAAATTACAGTGTCTCAACTAGTTAGTAAGACTAAACGTTAGTAAAAATAATATAGCAAATATTAGTTGCTTGAAAAATATGATTAATCTAGTTTACCTGAATATAAGCTTCAATAAAATTATTTCACTCGAAATATGTAAAGAACTGCCTAAACTACAGGATTTACGCCTTGAATCTAATTTAATACAAAATTTTGAACCAGTGGCTCAATTAAAAAACGCAAACAAATACTGGATTACAAATCAACTCACTCCGACAGATGATGACTACATGAGATCCTACAATTGCACCTTGCCCGCTGTTTAGAACTTCATTTCACAGAATATAAACGAGTCAAGCTAAAATAAACTTATGCTTTTTAATAAGTACAAAGATTCAGTCACAAACGATAACAAGTTATAACTTAACAACGAAAAAGCGTTGAATGCAATTTAATTCACAGATATATTGAAAGTAACTAATCTCGAGGCTAATAATTGTTAAACCATCACTTTCGATGACTATCCAAAGCTTTTATTGCGCTTGAAGCTGAATAACTGCATTTTGAAGAACGACGAAACATAATAGTACATAACGAACGTATATCAACTGTCGTAACTTACTGATATCGATTTATCAAGCAATCGCATATTGGATATAGCTGAGCTAGCTGCTTTAACTAATTTGAAGTCCGTTAATCTGTAAAACAACATTATAAATCGTGTCAGTGCATTAAAGGATCTGAATCTTACCTATTTGAACTTACATATGAACAAAATCGTGTTCATGCAACCTATAGTTCATTTCTAATCACTGAATAATAATTTAATATTAACTGACAACTTCATTTGTGATAATTTTGAGCTATAAAACCAACGCAATCCGCTTTAAGAGCATTTCAAGAATGTTCTAGGCCCAAATAGCACTGAACAGTAAGCAATTGAGTTAATGAACTTCATTTCCTACGATAATAATATGCGTTCAAAATACTATAATTCGGTAAATAATAATTCACTATCAATAACCAACGACGAATCACTTTTTGATATTCAGTTTATTAACTATTTCAACATTTAATCCCTTATTCTGAACAACTGTAAAAACGTTCAATTAATCAGAAAATGTGTTCAACTTCAAATCGATTAAAGTGGATTCGTTCACAATAACTTGGACGTAAAACTAATTCAATAATTAACTAAGTTAACCGTTTTGAAAGTTAATAACTGTGGATTAACCCATTTAACCGGAATTGACCAAATAATCAACTTAAAAGAATTAAATGTTAAAAACAACAAAATAGTTTCAATCAAAGAACTAAAATTATTGTAATTAATTAAAATTGAACTGGAGCACAATATTATTTTTGATATGAAAATACTCACTGGAATGAAAAACTACAACACAGACTGGGTCCAAGAGCAAGATGAAGCAACTGATTAAGATTACACTAATTATCTAGTGTAAACGAATTAACAAATAGATCTAGACAAGTTTAAAGAAGGAATTAAAAAATAAAAGAAAGAAAGCTATGAACTCATTGAGAAATTCGGGCGCAGGTACGAGAAGGACATGATTATGAAGTATTAAAAGGATGTGGTAAATAATAGCCTTCGCGTGTAAAATAATGATTAACTTATTAATTTGAATTTCGCAGATGATTTGGATGTTACTAACCTAACTGTTGAAAACTGCAAAAATGTTAAGTTCGTAAAAGTGCCGGTAAAAGTTACTTCTCTTATTGTTAATAATTGTAATATTTTAACTGTAGATGGAATTGAAGCTATAAAATAATTAAAAACGATCGAATTGGTAAATAACCCATTAACAACAATTAAACCAATATTTTCTTTGATAAATATTACTTATCTGAGGATTAACAACACGAAGATTTCAAATATCGCTGGGATTGAGGTTTTAAAATAGCTAACTTCTATAGACTTGAGAAATAATATTATTATTTTGATAGAATAGCTGAAATCGTTAACAAATCTATAGTAAGTTCTTGTTGATAACAACTATATTTAAGATTTAGAGATTTTGACAAATCAAAATTGGATCTGTTAATAAAATACTCCTACAGAAGCAAATCTTCAAGCCTATTTAATTGACACTAATTCTTCATTAACTCTTGATGCTTTTAAAGCTCAAATAGCTCCTAAGAAAGCTAAGTCTGATCAATTAGTATCAAATTTATTATAATAATTAGCTAAATATGATAATGATTTGCGTAACAAATATCAAGCAGTTACAAAATTCCAAACGCTGTATGTTGAGAATGACAGCGCTATAAAAGATCTTAAATTTGTAGAGAAGTTGGATCTAGTTGAGATAATTCTTAGCAGGTGTACTAATGTTAAGTTCACCAGGAATCCGACCAACTTATAGTATTTATCTCTATGTGACTGTAACATTTCCGATATATCTGGTTTGCAAAACTTCACGCAGTTGAAGAAGCTTCAAATCACCAACAGTCCCTTGCGTTCTCTATCTCACATCTCTTCCCTAGTTAATTTGCTCTCTTTGTAAATCACTGGTTCAAAGCTAACAAATATTGTTGGAATCAGTAATCTTAAATAACTTTAATACCTGGATTTATCAGAAAATGCGATTATCTCAATTCAGCCGCTATCTCAGTTGCTTCAATCCAAGTAGTTCAAGCAACTTTACTTGGACGATAATTTCATCGTTGATTTGGAGTGGTTAGTTCCGAATTACTCAGAGTGGATCTGCAGGCAGCGCGTTCCAGCTGATTCCGACTACTAGAATTACATCATTGACGTTAATTTGAATATTAACGTGGCTCAGCTGAAAAGTAGTTTCACACCACTAATAACCAAATCGAATCAGCTGATTTAAGATTACGTTGTAAAGTACGAAACAAAGATGAAAGCAAAATATTAAAGCAAAATTTAAAAGAATCCAAATGGTTTCGGCGACCGTTTAGACTTCAAGAATGACAATTCGGTTCGCGATTTGAAGTTCGTGGAGGATCTCGGGGTTACAGAATTGCGTTTTGATTACTGCCCCAACGTGCGCAAAATGCCCCGGAACTTGAGACGTTTGATATTTTATTACTCAAATCTTAAAACGGTGAAATGCGTTGAACGGGCGACGAACTTGGAACAGTTGCATTTCCATTTTGGGAATTAAATCGTGAACGCGAACGGGCTGAGGGCGCTGAACAAATTAAAGTATTTGGAATTGGGAAATAACAAAGTGATGGACTTGAGCGCCGTTGACTATTTGAAGGTGAAAGGGTGTTTTGGAATTGGATTATACACAGATAGTTAAAAGCAGCCGAGTTAACAGGAAATTGACGAAAGTAGGCTGTGGTGAGAGGAATTATATTATTTAATATTAAACAATTTTACTATTATGATACTGTATTAATAATAATACATTATTCAAGCCTATCTTACATAGCTTATATTTTAATCGAAACCTAGATGCCAGCCATCCCAAAGATAGTTACAAATATAACATCTGTAAATAATGTTGTATAAATGCTGTTAATATTGATATAATGCCTAACTAACTTACAAAGGTTTAATATCAGACTTCTAACTTTTCAAGCTCGGAGTTGAATTAGTACCCAACATATGGCGTATGTAGTGGGAATTAAATCGTGAACGCGAACGGACTGAGGGCGCTGTACAAATTAAATCATTTGAATTTGAATAATAACAAAGTGATGGACTTGAGCGCCGTTTAATATTTGAAGGCGAAAGGGTGCTTTGGAAGTGGATTATACACAAATTATTAAAAGCAACCGAGTTAGCAGGAAATTGACGAAAGTAGGCTGTGGTGAGAGAATAAATACTTTAAAATACATTATATTAGTTTTAATCACAGTTACTAGTTCTCCTATCGATTTGAAGCATCAAATTTTGATTCTCAGAACTAATCAAAAATAGTAATTCATAATCTAGTATCGATACTTGGATATTACATGATATTACGTTGATCCATAGAATTATAAAGAAAGTGCGAGAAAAAATATATTATTGAATCTGGTAGTGAGTCATTTTAAAAAGAGCTTGATGTCTTTAATGGGTTCGTATTTCGATGTGTAATATTAAAAAATTTGGCTCCGTGAGGGGCCATGACAACTGGATCGTGTATCAGAAAACTGATAGATTAAAAGTATAAGCAAACATTGAAGAAGCAAATTGAAGAGAATAATTGAATCACTAGATTGATTATTAAAGTAGAAGAAAATAATCTGCCATCGAACGATGGTAAATTATAGCGTGTGTGTAGAGGCACATGTTATGAGCTAAGATAGCTCTCAGTTACGCGTGCGGAAATGGGGATTTCGGATGCTGAGTGAGGACTAAAATTAGATATTTTGTAAACAATTATACTAATAACTAAACTATACCACTTATGGTAAAATGCGTGAAAAGGAATGCCACAAGTTGAATTACCATCAAGTTAGATAGTCGAAATAATTCCAGTATTAAATCGTAATCGCGATCAGGAGATTTGAGAAATAACAAAGTGATGGATTTTAGTGCCGTTGACTATTTGAAGGCGAAAGGGTGTTTTGGAAATGGACTTGGTACGAGTAGTTAAACACAGCCGAGTTAGCAGGAAATTGACGAAAGTAGGTTGTGGTGAGAGAATAAATAATTTAATAAATTGAACAATATAAAATAGCAATCAATAATACAGATTATAATCACTAGTTGATGGAACAAAAAGTGCCTGGTGGAACATCAAATTTTGATTCAAGAACAAATTGAAAAGCGTACATGTAAATACATGAAGGGGAATACTTGGAATCGTCAGGTAAATCTTTGAAAGAAGAATGTAAAAGAGGAGTGAGAATATTGAACCTTAATTTCTACTTGGGTTCGTATTTCAGGTGTAATAATTAATTTGCAAATATATTAATGATTAAATCATTATATCAAGCGCAGTTGACTATTTGAAGGCGAACGGGTGTCTTAAAACGTATTACACAGGTGATTAAAAGCAGCCGAGTTAGCAGGAAATTGACGAAAGTAGATGTGGTGAGAGGAATAAATACAAAATTAATAACTTTACAATTTATAATATCATTGTATATAAAAATAATTGATTCCTACTTAACAATAACGTCCTAAAATTGTCTTGGATTTGAATAGTATTAAACCTACATATATAGATGTATTTTCACTAGTATAAGCAATGTGGTGAGAGAATAAATACTTTAAAATATATAATATCAGTTTTAATCACAGTTACAAGTTCTTCTATCGATTTGAAGCATCAAATTTTGATTCTCAGAAATAATCAGAAACAGTAATTCACAATCTGATATCGTTAGTTAGATATTACGTTGATTTAGAATTTTAAGGAAAGTGGTGAGATAAACAAATAATAATTATATTCCCCTGTTAGAATACGAACTTATTACGAGAACAGGTAATAGAGGAAAGTAGGTTGTGGTGAGAAAATATTTATATTAGTCAATTGATGCATATCTAATATTAATCTTATATATTTCAAGACAAAGATAACATAAACTAATTTTAATTTAATGTGAAATTAGGGTTATGGGCAGCGCGTGATGTTTAAAATTATATTTTTGATTAGGCGTTATGTTTAAAATCTTTTTTATAATCTTTTTTATTTTATAACTTTTCAAGTTCGGAATCCAATATATTTACTGTTCTGCAAATGGTATTATTTTTATATTTGCTTCGATTATGACTCGCCGTTGACTATTTGAAGGCGAAAGGGTGTTTAGGAATGTTACACGGATATCCGAAAAGGTAGGTACATTTCCATTTAAATATTTTAAATGTTAAAAACAAATAACTGTTGGTAGCCAGTCTAACCATCTGGGATTTAGTCACTTAACTCACAAACAATTAATAACCTTAGGTAATTCGTTTATGATTAATTATTGCTACGATCGAATCAAACTCACTAATTTATCACTAATTTTCTTGGATTAAATAACAAGCAAAACGACCAAATTCATTAACTTAAATTCAATTGGCTCTAATTCTTTTATAGTTGATGATTTTATAGTTAATTTTTTGCTTTAATCAATCTCTTTACTTAGTAATGGCTTTGGGATCGAGAACGAAATAAGATCTGAAAATGAATGTTGCTAACCTACGATGATCGAATCAAATTTAATATATTGTAAATTTCCTTGGATTATATTTATTTATTTATAAATAACAAGCAAAACGGAATCCATATTCATTAACTAAAATTCAATATTTAACTATTTTGGCTATTATTCTTTTATAGTTGATGACCTAAACAAAACGAAACCATTATAAGTTCATTTCGCAGAGTTCCAACCGGTTAGAATCAATCAACATTTAAACTGCTCTCCGGTCATTTCCATTTGTTCCAGTTTCTCATCGTCTAAAACTGTTCCAGCTTCACATCTTGTTTATTTTTTCGTTTTGTTGAGTTTTAATTATTATGAACAAAAATGTGGTACAGTCGGTCCAGATTGAGAATGCAAAAAAAATTCGTAGAATAGTAGTGATGTCCACATTTAATAAATATCTTCTTCGTATTGCTATATACTTATAACTATTACATTTTCCTCTTCACTCTCCTTAAATCTTTACCTCAAATATATGCTATTATCACTATTACTTGGAATATGATAGTCTATATCTTCCAACATTTGCAAGAAAGAATTTTTGCATATTTTAAATTAATATACTATTTTGATATTTCGATTTCAAATTTTATACTTCGAACACAAATGTAAAATACAATTTCTGAATTTCGGAAACTTTTTTCACAAAAATTATTTAAATATTTTATATCATTGCATATTCGATATATACTATTATTTTATAAATTTAAAGTTCAATATTGTTATGAAATGAAAACAGTCAAAATATGATAGAATTTGGCTTATGTAAGCACATAGATTGAATAGAAGAAGATGACTCTGTTGTGTATATACATATAATGTTAAACCTTTACCATATTATTGTTAGCGGCGTACGACTTCTATTAGTGAAGTTATATTGAAAACCTCATATTTTAATCATTTGAATTTTTTAAGTACATATTGCAGTTGTTGGAAACCTATTATAAATTATAGTCAATATAGATACAATAATTAGTTATACAGAACAAAAACTTTTTAGTCCTTTTATTCACAAAAAGTGCATTCTCAATCTGGACTGACTGTAATATTGAGATGAAAAGCTTAGTTCAAAACGAACACGTTGGAAAGACTAACAAATTGTGTATTTAAAAAGATTAGTTTGAAATTCTGCGCAGATATTTTCAGTATATTTTTATATTGAATTCATTCTTTTAGTTCATATTTATGTCTAACAGCTAAGAAGTGTCGCAATACAAATATATGAACTATATATTCATATATGAACTATATAACGTTTCTAAATTCTTGTTAAATAATCTTCACCAAAGTTCCGACGTTTAAATTAAATCAGTTTCCGGAACGTCTTTCGTTTTGTGCGCGTCCGTTCCTTCGCAAATTTGATCTTCCGGATTAAAACTTGCGAGTGAAAAAACATTCAAGAAAACTGAAAGATGGAACTCTGAGAGAAATATATACTTTAATATTATCATTTACCTGAAAGAATACTATTGGAACGAACAATTTAGATTCATAAAATTACTAGACTTAATATAAGGTGAATCAAAGCTCCAGACTATTAGCAAGTATTTTTTGGTGGACTGCCCACTATTTAGGTGTATATGGGGTAAATTAGTAATTTTATAGGCATTTTCCTGACATTTTTCTTTCGTGGAATGAAAATGTAATAATTATTTGCTTTTAGCAAATTATATAAATCGTTGAAATATTCAGAAAGATTATTAAAGTCTTGGAGTCTTCATTTGCGATGGTATGGGAGATTCTCTCTAGACTTGTATAACCAATGTTTCAAAAATGATGTTAGAATTGTGACATTTAATAGTTATAGTTATTTGTAAACATGTTGAGATTAAAACAATGATAAAAATATAAAAATAAATGATTAAATATTAGTAATTATTATTCCTCCTTAACTATTTTAACTTAAATTTATTGAGTTAAACCAATAGTTATTTCGGTTACTATTCAAAATAACGGTTAAGTACTTTAAATAGTCATCAGTTTCTATTAAAATTCTGTTAAAATCTATTTTACGTAAAATATAAATTAATTGATTTAACATGAACCACTCCATCCTTCAACCAAAAATATGTCGCAACAGTAATACTTTGTAAGTAAAAAAGAAGACTTGTACAAAAAAGAGATCGAAAAGTACGTGAATGTTAGTATAAATAACATCTACTTCAAGAAATTGGACTATATTCCGGTCCATATTCAAATTCTGAAGATAAACTCATGCTCTCTGCAGAGCCTGAAAAATCTGTGCAACTTTGTGAATCTAAAACACTTGGACATCCGAGATAACCTCGTTAACGACGTTACTGAGATAATAATCCATTAAGAGCTCACTTACGTGGACATTTCAAACAATTACGTAATTTTAATCGATCCCATCGCAGCCTTGAAGAAACTTAAAACGCTTCATACAAATAACAACATGATACTCAACTTCGAGTCCATAATCAACCACGAGAACTTCCTCCCCTCCTGGATTTCTCCTCAACAATTATTAAAATTAGAAGATGTTGCAAACACTCTCACCCCTGGCTCAAATAATTAAAACGTTAATAATTTAATTCAACTTGAAAACGAGAAGAAAGAAAACTCTGAGTACCGTTTTAAAATGATAACTCTTGTTTCCCCGTTAGTTCAAAATAATAAACTTAATATTAAAAACGAGTCACTAATAACAATTTTTTGTTCAGCGACTACTTGAGTATTGACACTTTGAGCCTTAACAACTGCCCGAACGTTTGCTTTGACCAAGTACCAGTTAAGATTAAACACTTATCATTAGTGTGTTGTGGACTAAACAATATAATTGGGGTTGAAAAAATGAGTTAATTAGAATCTATAGATTTGAGTGGAAATAATTTAGTTAAATGTGAGGTATTAAAAGATATGAAACAGCTAAAAGCAATTAATTTAACGAATAACAAAATAATTGATCTAAAGTATATTAAAGAGTTCATTCAATACTAAAATGTGCTCGTATCTAATCAGGTGAAACCCAAAATCGAAGATTATAAATAATACCTAGGGTAAGAAGCTACAGATGCATAAGTGTAAGAAATGATAGCTGAAATGGAAGAAAACGCTGTCAGCAACGAAGAAATAATTTATGACACTGAGATGCAATAAAAATACAAAAATAAAGTGAAAAACGGAGTTTTAGAGATAAACAAAGATCAAAGCCTGAAAAGCACAGAATTTATTGAGTTGATTGGTTATTAAAATCAAAATAAAGTTACTGAACTGCGGATTATAAGCTGCTACAACCTGATGTTGGACCGCTGCCCAAAATCGTCCGTTAAGAGCTTAACTATTAATAAATGCAATTTGAAGGATATAAATGGAATTTAAATTATGACACAGCTCACGCAGCTAAACCTGAGTTTGAACCAAATATCCGATATTAGCTTACTGGCTTAATTAACAAATCTCACCTCTTTGGATCTTGGTCAAAATAACATCGAATGCACATCCGTTCTGTCTAACTTAAAGCAGCTCGTTTCCCTCGATTTATCCGAAAATCTCATAACTGATCTCTCATCTTTACGTAATTTGCTCAATTTGTAAATACTTGATGTAAGCTACAACAATCTCAAGTCTCTCAACGATTTATCATCTTTATCCAACATAATACAACTGAATATAACTCAAACAAATACTTGCAACATCGACTCTTTAGTTAAAATGACGAAATTAACCCATTTATTAATGAGCTCGAACAAAATAGTCTCAATTTAAATCTTAGATAAATTTACTGAGCTCTACGACCTTCGCCTTGAAAATAACTTCGTTCAGGACTTTGAACCAATTGCAAAACTTTAATTCGCGAATAAAAACTGGGTCAGATAATAAAATGTTCCAACTGACGTGGATTTCATGAACGCGTTTAATTGCAATCAATTTGAAGTTTCTAAAATTTTAATGAAGAACAAAGAAAAGAAGGAAATGAGCGATAACAAATATTTCCTTAACATACTTGCGTGATCTCGTTAAATTGCAAATACTTGATGTCAGTTACAACAATCTCAAGTCGATCAACGATTTAGCTGCTTTATCAAATATTGAGCAGTTGAACATCACCTAAACCAATACTTGTAGTATCGATATCTTAGCTAAAATGACCAAGATGACCAATCTCCTAATGAGCTCAAACTAAATTATTTCAATAGCAGTACTTAAGGCCTTCCTAGAGCTTTATGATCTTCGCCTTGAGAATAATTTCATTTAGGACTTTGAGCCGATCGTGAAGCACAAATTCGCAAACAAGAACTGGGTGAGGGAACAGAAAGTACCAACTGAAACTGATTTCATGAATTCTTTCAGTTGTAATAAGTACGAGGTAGCTTAACTCATCAACAAGAGCAAACAACAGAAAGAAATGAGCGATAACAAATACATGCTCATTAAGAAGTACGAGAACGAGGTTAAGAACTCTTGTTTGAAAATAAACGGCGAATATAAGTTAAACAACCTATAATTCACGGACGTGTTTAAATTAACTGAACTTGAAGCTGTTAATTCTCAAACGATTGATTTCGCTGAAGATCAGGTTCCGACTTTGCTCTTGAAATTGAAGTTAAATGATTGCACGTTTAAAGATTTTAACATGAACTTGAATCCAATTACTGGAATTTATTAAATGGAGCAATTAATTGAGTTGGACCTCTCATCGAATAAAATTAGGGATATATCAGAAATAGGGAACTTAACAAATCTGAAAAAATTATTTTTACAAAACAATGATATCCACAGAATTAACGAGCTAAGAAATCTTACAAAGCTAACTTACGTGAACCTTTCTAACAATAAGCTCATCTTCAGCGAACCGCTCAATTAACTCAAAATTGAGCTTCTAATCAATAATAATATTGTAACGGATAATATCACACTTAAGAATCAACAAAAACCACAGCTCATTAATTACAAGACATTCCTCGGACCAAACAGCACCGAAAATTAAATAAATGAGCTTTCAACAATAGCTTTAGATTTTAACTATAGTTTGCAAATAGCCCAGAAATACTCATCGTTCATAAAAAATGCTGAACTTAAAATTGAAAATGACCCCGTTTTGACCGATTTTGGTTTCACAACCGAAATTAAAGCAACAACTTTAACTATTTTGAACTGCAAAAACTTGAAACTGCCTCCGTAAAATGTTTAATATTTCAAAACGAACGGTGGAGCGCTTGCGGACTACTCTGAAGTTAAATTGATGAAGGTTCCGAGCCAAATCACAGCTTTAACTATTAACGGGTGTTAATTAACTAATTTGGTTGGAATCGAGCTACTAAATGATCTTTAATATTTGAATTTGAAGAATAACTGCATTGTATCGGTTAAGTAATTATAAGAGTTGAATAATCTCAAATAATTGCTTCTTGACAACAATTTAATCCAAGATTTGGAATTCATTACTACAAACAAAAATTACATTTTGGAGTGGATCTACTACCAAAATAGTCCAACAGATGCCAATATTCAAACGTATCTTACTGATATCAAATCAAATATGCAATTAGCCGAAAGCAAAGCAGTATTTGTTCAGCAGAAGTCCAAAACTGACCAGTTAATCTTATAATTAGAGAAAGCACTATGCACAAAACATTAAGATAAAATTCTGGATCAATCGCTCACTATAAAAAGTGACACTAGCACTAAAGACTTTATGTTCGTAAATTCGCTTCCAATTAACAGTTTAACTTTGAATAATTGTGTTAACATTCAATTTGCACATACACCTACAAAAATAACTTCATTGGCTGTGAATAGTTGCGAACTAACGGATTTAACCGGAATTGAGCAGATGAAGTAATTGGAGAAGTTAGAATTGCTTAATAACGGCTTTAATAACGTTAAACCTCTTTTCCGTCTTGGTAATGTAACATATTTAACAATAAATAACAGTAAACTTACGAATGTTATTGGAATCGAAAATATGAAGCAGTTAACGTATCTGAATTTGAAGAACAACTAAATAGTCTTGATCGAACCAGTCAAACACTTATCCAACTTGAAGCAACTACTACTTAACAACAATTTCATCCACGACCTTAACACTTAAACTTCTCACCCTAATTATACTTTGGAGTGGATTAGCCACCAGAAATAAACATCAGACGCTGATATCCAGAACTATCTCACTGATATTAATTCTACTTCAAATTTGAATGACTTTAAAACGGTTTTGCTTTAAAATAAGGTGAAAATGGATGAACTCATCACTCAATATGACCACTAATAGGATCAACGAAGAAAATATTATTCGTAAGTTCACTATGGGCTTTTAACGATAAACGGTGATCAAAATATAAAGAACATTTATTTCGTGGATTGGTTGGAAATTAATAATTTGGTTTTGAATAACTGCTAGAGTCTTAGATTCGCTCACACTCCAACAAAAATAACGTCGTTAACTGTGAATAACACGACAATTACAAGCATAGCGGGAGTTGAGAATATGAAGTAATTATAATATATTGATTTGCGCGATAACTGCATCGTCTCCTGCGAACCCCTTAAACACCTTATTAACCTTTAAATGCTCTTCATCGACAACAACTGCATCCAAGATTTAGAATTTATCACCACGTTACAAAATTATAAACTTGACTGGATTTACTACTAAAGAACACCAATATATTCTGACATCCAGAACTATCTTAAGTTATCCAACATTGGAGCGGAGTTCGCAAAACACTTTGAAACTAAAGCGCAGAAAACGCGGGAACTTATCAGAACTGGCGAATAGAGCTATGACGAGAAAATGGTTTTAAAGTATTAGAACAAAGTTTCTGGGAATCGATTGGAAATTAAAGATGATAAAGAACTGAAGGACTTCAAGTTCGTGGAGAAGTTCAACATCACAACTCTTTACATCTAAAGTTGTCCGAACGTTCGTTTTTGGAGGACTCCGAACAACATCACGAGCTTTTAAAACGTTTGTTATTGTGGTTTGAAGTCAGTTCGCGGAGTGGAGAAGATGAAACAACTTTAAACGCTTGGTTTTACAGATAATTAAATTGTGGACATCAGTTGCCTCAAGGAACTACCGAATTTGACGAGTTTGGACGTTCGTTGGAACAGAATCGTTGATTTCTCGCCCGTTCGACATTTGATTAATAGAGGATAAGTTGATAATAATTATTAGTCTTATCCAACACAGCAGTAAATCGATGATTCAAAGAGGCTCTGGTGAAACTAACTTAATCAATATTATTTCAATATCAATTAATAAAAATTCACAAGAATGTGTTCAATAGATACTTAAGTCTGAATTTAAGTCTACACTTGTATTTGCATTATCGTTCGCAAGTTAGTAATATATTAGGTAATTGAAATAATATTTTCTAAATTTGCATGTCTCGTAAATTATAATATTTTAAAGTATTTATTTCTCTCACAACAGCCTCGCTTCATTCATGCTTTTAATCATCTATTCTACAGTATTTCTAACCGCATCCTTTAGTTTTTAAATTGTCAAATAAGCTGAAATCTCTTGTTTTATTATTATACGCCCATATTTTTTTTTAATTAATCAAGATTACGCATATGTAAAAAATTACGAATATGTAAAATATTAATGCAATAAGAAGGTAAAATAACCTTCTGTTGGTGTAAAATATGTATTGAAACTTTACGTGAAATGTGTTCTCGTATTCTGTCTAGTTCGTATTCTGTCCGGTAAATAATAATATTTTGAAGTAAAATAAAATAGTGTGAATATTATTTATTTCTCTCGCCACAGCCTCGCTTCATCAATTTCCTCATAACTCGGCTGTTCTTATCCACCAATTTCATATCATTTCTTGCAGCACCCTTTCACCTTCAGATACTCTGCTCCGCTCAAATCCCTTATATATTACTTCCTACACACAACTCCTTCAATTTATCGAGCCCACGAATATTCAGCTCGACAATTGAATTATCATCCAAATCTCGAGTCCAACAAGTCAACGCCCTTCGCCGTTTTCAGGGCCGAATTGTAAGCACAAATGCGCGCAGGTTCGCGGGCACTCTAAGCGCGTTTTAACAGTTTTACAATTACAGGTGCGTGACGCCCTTCAGTTCCGAGACGAATAGCAAATCGAAGCTCTTGGTCGCTATCAATGTTCAAGTAAGGACCGTATCCACTTCCAATCTTAATGTTATTTTAATACTTCGCCTTCATTTTGGCGTCGTAAGCTGTTGGTATAGTCTCTGATGAGTTCGCTATCAATGAGCAGGCCGTATCCACGGTCACACGGCTCTTGTCGTGTGAAATGTGCAGGTAAGGTCCGTAGCCGCTTTGACCGTACTATTGAGTTACTGGAAGAAATTTTAGTGTGGTGGGCCGCAAAATTTAATTATTATACAAAAATAAATGTTCGAAGTCCAACTAATCCACACCCTTAGCAGGTTCGTAAACTATCTATAACTGTATACTACAAGTTTCATGTTAATTAAAGCTTGTTTTAACAGTAACACGCTAACGGAGACCAGTCAAGTCCAGTTACGTTATTTATAATTTTTTGGTCGCTTGAAATGTGAGGGTCTGAAATGTACGAGCGACCATCCACTTTAATTAACCTTAATCTGATATTTGTCCTTCATTTTGGCGTCGTAGGCCGCTCTGATTAGTTCGGACGTTCGGCGCTTCTTCTGTTTAAAACTCGCGCTTCTTTCCCTCAAACCCCGTTTTCAGCTCCTACAAATATTATTACTGGTTCGTATCAATTATGAATCGGTTCAAAACGGCGTCTTCAGGTTCATTTTGGAAGTTGATCCAGTCTGATTTGTAGTTCTTCATTAAAGTTAAGTGTTCTTTATAAACGTACATACTGAATCAGCTCAAGAACTGGAACTCTTTAAAACGGTTTCATTACCGAAGGTTTAAATATATTTAATTAAAGATTTAACATATTATTTAAATGCTATATAATCAACTTTTCTCTCGTTTTCTATTCCCATATTCTAATATACTAATTCAAGAACGAATACGTTTTAATTCACATTTTTGCGGTCAATGAAAAAGTTCAGCTGCTCGAAAACGGGCGCAAAACATTTTCGTTCTGAATAACGAAAAGAGCGTTTCATTTTTCAAACGTTAAGGCAAACTTAAATTTATTGGTTTAAACTTGAAATACTTTCATATTATTGTCGCTTTTCATATCAGCGCAACAACTGGACCGCTTATTCATTCATTGAAAGTGTTCATCGATACATTTTATGTACTTACTCTTTGCTCCAACTACAAGCCAAGAAACACAACTTTATAATCAATTTTGTCTTTCTTTTGATCTTTGCGATTTAACCAAATACGCATAATCAAATAAAACAGTACATAGCAACACTTGAAATTTGAAAAATTCTTATTTAAGCACGTTTTTAAAGCAATAAGCAAGTTTTTACCCGATTAAACGAGTCCAAATATGTTGTGTAAAAGTGGAATGGAGAATAAATAAAATCTGTGGAAGAATTGTGTATATTTATGTCAAAAGTGTCAAACAAGATATTTGTTGATAATTCAAGAACAAGCTCTTACTGGTGGCGAATGAAATAATATTGAGATAGGTGAGTACTTATATACATAAAGTTTTATTGAATAGATCTACGGAGCGCTGCTGAGTGAGTCGGAAAAGATCACCGTCTAATAAGGGTTAACAGAACAAAACTATCTCTTGAGAACGAACAAACTGAATTGAACTAATAGTTTATATTGTGGTGTGATAACCCCAATTCACAGATCGTTTTGGGATAAACTGGATTCATTCACAATTCGAATAAAACTTTCTTACAACAATTAAATAATAAACTGGATCAAGTGAAAGAGGTTTTTGAACTTAAAAATGGAACAACGTTGTAAATGTGAACGAAACTTATCGAAAACATTGAAAACGGGAATCTATTCTAACTCAAAGATTAAAATGATAGATAGAAAATATATAATTCTATATAATTCTTTATAATTAAGGCACAGGAGAATCGAGCATTGACTCGTTCTTCTGAAGGCGCTTCTTCTAGATGAAGAAGCATACCTTTGATACCCTCAAAGGTTTAGAACACGATACTGATCCAGTATAAACGAAAGTTAAGTGAGTGGGATGTATATGATTCTCATATTCAAAAATACTGTAGATAATTGATTAAACTCGTCCTACTCAATAGGAGATTGAAGAATCCAAGAGAATGTGGTGAGAAGAGTTTAAAAATTGAAATTTAATATTTAAAGTGTCAAAACTGAATGATGGAACTCTGAGAGAAATAAGTACTTAAATTAACATCTTTAATATTTACTTGAAAGAATACGAACCCAATCTTAATTGAATAATAAGATGTAATATTATTTTGGCTGGATAACTCTGGTTATGGAAGACAGGACATTTATATAATTGTCATAAAATGAAACTCGAACAACTTTACTCAGAAAGCAGCTCAGAGCGGCTTGCTTTCGGGATGGATGGCTCTGGCTGTGGTAAGTAGAACCCGCGAGTATCAGAGTAACTGATTCCAAGTCGACTTCGAGAAACTTGAATATTATTTCACTGTTTTCGTCTGCTTCGGTTGCTGGATTTCTCGAAAGAAAGCTAAACTTCTCGAAGACTTCGGGAACGAGCTGGCTAACACGAATCGACTATGATAAATGAATATATAAGTACTAGCTGACCTTACATAACTCTTTGTAACGGAACTCACTTGTCTTTTCGCTGGACTTTATCGTAAAAGCTCTTCTGGGTCTCATTCGTCTCCACGTATACGCACTCATGGCCACTAGTCAGGTTCGCGAGACTTTGCTTTGAACTTCATGCACTTCGTGTAATGTGCTTTGTCTTCGAGTCTCATAATAGCACTGGCTGAAACTTGTACGTCTACAGCGCTCGTCTGCCCGAAGCACGCCGTACTTTCCCTTTCCGTTCTCACTAGTATAAGCGGTGCTGCAGGCTCTTTCTGCTGGCGTCGGTTGTCTTCATTTGTAAGAAGTGGTATGAGAGAAACGCTTTTAATATGTAATAAATACACATTTATATAATTGTCTTTTCGGTTATTGGGTCCCAACCTTAAATTTGTCAGTTTAGAAAATTAATTCTTTTAAAATGTTCTTGTTTTTGCAGTAATATGATGTTTTAGTTAAAGAAATATTCTAAATATCAATAAGATACTGTTATTAAGGTTTCTTTCTATCTTATATTATTTTTATAATTAAATATATCTTAAATAGGATTTAAATCACTACAAACCTTCCTAATTAGCAAATATTCACGTTAATAGTCAGTTTAAATATAATAAATGTCTTAGAAATCAACTATTTGTTCAATTATACGAAATATTATAAATAAATTATTGTAAAATTGACTTATAAGTATTCTTTTAATCTTGAATTACATTTTTTATATGTATTTTAAGATAAATTTACAAATATAGTAACTAATAGTCACGATTTATTGAAAAATATTGATTTATTATTCATTCAAAGTGAGGTGTATAATTATAATATAGTGCTACTAGTAATTATAGTAAATATAAGATAGAGGTATTTATTGATCAAAAAGGTGGACTGCTGCAAATAATGCTAATTTAAGGTTGAGATCCAATAACCGTCTTTTCATATCATTTAAACTTTTGGTTCTTTGATTGAGCTACAGATCTTGAAAATATTCCAATAATTAGACATTTTCTCTGTTTATACTTTATAGAAAGAAGTTTTCGATTTCCAAAACAAACATTAGTTTGGAAGAGTTAACGGAGATTCTCTGCGCATTTGGTTAGAGAGTGTATGTTTTATTGTGTATGTTTTAGTATTAGTGAGAAGGGAAAGGATTATGTTTATGGAGAAAGTAGGTGAAATATAAATCAATCCATAAACTAAGTACTTGAAATAGAAGTCTATTTTTATTCAAATTCCATTTAAATATATACTCAATTAAAATATAAATTTATTGATTTAACATGAACCACTCCATCCTTCAACCAATAATGTCAGAACATAAATGCTACCTTGTAAGCAAACTGGAAGATCTTCGCAGCAAAGAGATCGAGAAGTACGTGAACGTGAGTATCGTCAGCATCTACTTCAAGAAACTGGACCATATTCCAGTCCACATCCAAGTTCTGAAGATAAACTCGTGCTCTTTATAGAGCCTGAAGAATCTGTGCAATCTAGTGAATCTTAAACACTTGGACATCAGAGACAACCTCGTGAATGACGTTACTGAAATAGTCATCCACTAAGAGCTAACTTATGTTGATATCACCAATAACTGCGTGATATTAATCGATCCAATTGCGGCATTGAAGAAACTTAAAACGCTTCTAATAGGAAATAACAAGATAGTCAACCTGGAGCCTCTTGTTCACCACGAGAACTTCGACCCAGCTTGGATTGCTCCAGCTCAGCAGCCAATCGAGAAGGAAGACGCAGCCCAAATGCTCACCCCTGGCTCATCCGAGCAAAAAATTGCCGAGCTAATCAAAGCCGAGAACAAGAAGAAGGAGTACAGCGACTATTTGCAAAAAACGATAACGTTAGTAGCTCCGCAGGTAAAGAATAATGTTCTGACCATAAGCAATTAAACTTGCATCAAAAGCTTGTTATTCAGCGACTGCTTGCACATTGATACGTTATTACTCAACAATTGCCCTAATGTGAGCTTTGAGCAGCTTCCAGTTAAGATTAGGCACCTGTCCATAACGAATTCAAGATTAATTAGATTAAACGGGCTCGAGAAAATGTCTCAGCTTGAGTCAATCGATTTAACTGGTAACAATCTTACCAAATGCGAGTTATTAGCTCAGCTTAAGAAATTAAAAGCAATAAATCTAACAAATAACAAAATAATCGATTTAAAGCACATTAAGCAGTTCATTCAATTCCAAAACGTGTTAGTATCCGAACAGGTAAAACCAGGAACCTCGGATTTTAAAAAGTACCTGGGACAAGAAGGAACAGACTCTCAAGTTCAACAGTTAGTAGCTGAAATGGAAGAAAACTCTGTTAGTAACGAAGAGATCATTCACGACACAGAAATGCTACAGATGTACAAAGACAAGGTAGTAAACGGGGTACTCGAAATTAACTAAGACTAAAATCTGACCAGCACCGAGTTCTCTGCTTTGATAGGCCACATTAATCAAAAGAAAGTTACAGAGCTGCGGATTATAAGTTGCTACAATCTAAAACTTGATCGATGCCCAAAATAATCTGTTAAGAGCTTAACCATCAATAAATGCAACTTGAGGGATATAAATGGAATTTAAGACATGACCCAGCTCACGCAGCTGAATCTGAGCTTGAACCAAATTTCTGATATTAGGTTGCTCGCTTCTCTAACTAATCTCACCTCTTTGGATCTTGGATAAAATAACATCGAATGCGCATCTGTGCTTTCCAACGTCAAGCAGCTTGTTTCCTTAGATTTATCTGAAAATCTCATAACTGATCTATCATACTTGCGTGATCTCGTTAAATTGCAAATACTTGATGTCAGTTACAACAATCTCAAGTCGATCAACGATTTAGCTGCTTTATCAAATATTGAGCAGTTGAACATCACCTAAACCAATACTTGTAGTATCGATATCTTAGCTAAAATGACCAAGATGACCAATCTCCTAATGAGCTCAAACTAAATTATTTCAATAGCAGTACTTAAGGCCTTCCTAGAGCTTTATGATCTTCGCCTTGAGAATAATTTCATTTAGGACTTTGAGCCGATCGTGAAGCACAAATTCGCAAACAAGAACTGGGTGAGGGAACAGAAAGTACCAACTGAAACTGATTTCATGAATTCTTTCAGTTGTAATAAGTACGAGGTAGCTTAACTCATCAACAAGAGCAAACAACAGAAAGAAATGAGCGATAACAAATACATGCTCATTAAGAAGTACGAGAACGATGTAAAAAACTCTTGTTTAAAGATAAACAACGAATAAAAGTTAAATAACCTATAATTCACGGATGTGTTGAAGTTAACTGAACTTGAAGCTGTAGATTCACAAACGATTGATTTCGCCGAAGATCAAGTTCCAACTTTGCTTTTGAAATTGAAATTAAATAATTGCACGTTTAAAGATTATAACATGAACTTGAATCCAATTACTGGAATTTATTAAATAGAGTAACTAGTTGAGCTGGACCTTTCCTTTAATAAAATAAGGGATATATCAGAAATAGGGAACTTAACAAATCTGAAGAAACTATTTTTGCAAAATAATGATATCCACAGAATTAACGAGTTGAGGAGCTTAGAAAAGCTCACACACCTGAACCTCTCTAACAACAAGGTCATCTTCAGCGAGCCGCTCAGTTAACTCTAAATTGAGCTTCTAATCGATAATAATATTGTAACCGATAATATCACACTTAATAATCTACAAAAACCTCAGCTCATTAATTACAAGACATTCCTCGGACCAAATAGTACTGATGATTAAATAAATGAGCTTTCAACAATTATTCCACTCGATTACAACTACAATTTACAAATGGTCCAGAAATACTCCGCAGCCGTTAAAAACTCTGAGCTAAAAATAGAAAACGATCCCGTTTTGACCGATTTTGGCTTCACAACCGAAATTAAAGCCACAACTTTGACTGTTTTGAACTGCAAAAACGTTAAACTTCCAATTCTGTAAAATGTAAAATATTTCAAAACGAACGGTGGAGCGCTTGTGGACTACTAAGAGGTAAAATTAATTAAAGTTCCGAGCCAAATAACGGCTTTGACTATTAATGGGTGTTAATTAACGAACGTGGTTGGAATCGAGCTGTTGAAGGATCTTAATTATCTGAATTTGAAGGACAACTAAATAGTCCTTATCGAACCAGTGAAACAATTATCTAACTTAAAGCGACTATTTTTAGACAATAATTTCATTCAGGATCTCAACACATTAACTTCTCATCAAAATTACACTTTGGAGTGGATCTATTACCAAAATTCTCCAACTGACTAAGTTATCCAGAACTATCTTTCAGACACTCTTTCCACCTCCAATTTGAACGACTTCAAAACTGCTCTTCAGCCGTTCAAGGCGTAAACGGACCAACTGATATTATAGCTCACATAATACGAAAACTAGTTGAGAACCAAATACCAGAGTCAAATCTAAAACGGCGTTTTGAATATAAACGGTGACTCAAATGTTAGAGATTTCAAGTTCGTGGACCAAATGAATATTTAACAATTAATTTTGAATAATTGTGCAAATGTTAATTTGAAGCGGACTCCGACGAAAATAATGTAATTAACTGTTAATTCAATTGCAAGTGGAGTATCGGATTTAACCGGAATTGAGAACATGAAGCAGTTACAAACTCTTATATTAGCTAATAATAGTTAAATAAGATGCATTAAACCAATATTTAGTTTATCGTAAATAACTTCAGTAATAATTAATAACACGACACTAACAAATATTGTTGGAATAGAAAATATGAAGCAACTATAGTACGTTGATTTACGCGATAACTGCATCATCTCCTGCGAACCTCTTAAACACCTTATTAACCTTTAAATGCTCTTCATCGACAATAACTGCATCCAAGATTTATAATTCATCACCACTTTACCAAAATATAAACTTGACTGGATTTACTATTAAAGAACGCCAACAGCTTCTGACATCCAGAATTATCTTAAGTTATCCAACATTGGAGCGGAGTTCGCAAAACACTTTGAACTTAAATTATAAAAAACGAAGGAACTTATCAGAACGGGCCCGGAGGAGTATGAGTAGAAAATGGTGTAAAAGTATTAGAACAAAGTTTCTGGGAATCGATTGGAAATTAGAGATGACAAAGAACTCAAAGACTTCAAGTTCGTGGAGAAGTTCAACATCAAAACTCTTTACATCGAAATGTGTCCGAACGTTCGTTTTTGGAGGACCCCGAACAACATCACGTGCCTTGAAGACGTTTATAATTGTGGTTTGAAGTCAGTTCGCGGAGTGGAGAAGATGAAACAACTTTAAACGCTTGGTTTTACATCTAATAATGTTGTGGACATCAGTTGCCTCAAGGAACTGCCGAATTTGACGAGTTTGAACGTAGGTTGGAACAAAATCGTTGATTTCTCGCCCGTTCAACATTTGATTGATAGAGGATAAGTTCATAATAAGGAATACTAGTCAACACCAACACAGCAGGAAATCGAGGATTCAAAGAGGCTCTGGTGAAACTAACTTCATAAATGTTATTTCACAATCAATTTATAATTTATTCACAATAATGTGTTCAAGTGATACTTAAGACTGAATTTAAGTCTACACTAGTTTTTACATTATCGTTCGCAAGTTAGTAATATATTAGGTAAAATTAAATAATATTTTCTCAATATTCTTGTATCTCTTAGATTTTATATGTCCTACTCACTTAACTTTCGTTTATACTAGTTCGGTCCTCTGTACAGGAACTGTAAGTTCACGCGAATGATCATTAGTTTTAAATACACCTATGTACGTCAGGCACTGCAGCAAAGGCAGCCAACGACTTGAGTACAAGCGTTCAGGGGCGTAACGCGGCTGCTTCGTGCAAGCCGATCTATACGGGAATTCACCTGCGTCGTACCATCTGCGTTTCTACGGAAGCAAGCCGCTTTCCAATCCTGAAGGCTCGTTGATGGCATGCCCTTAGTCATACCGATCCTTGACGCAGCTAAACACTTTGAATCGGGGGATTTTACCTTCCGCAACCGATTTGGCCGAGCCTATTCTTGTATCTCGTAAATTATAATATTTAAATAATAATGCAATAAGAAGGTAAAATATGTATTGTATTGTATGTTCTCGTAATATGCTCTTATTCTGTCCGGTAAATAATAATATATTAAAGTATTTATTTCTCTCATAACAGTCTCGCTTCGTCTATTTCCTCCTAACTCGGCTGCTTTTAGATACAACTGTGAGTTGGTTCATTAAGTTGTTTGTGATTACTACATTGGCATATGAGTTTACAACGCCGAACACTCCTGCGTAGTTATTCGCAGAAGTGACCGATACGTTAGTCGTCATGCTATTTTGGCAGGTCATCAGCGAGTCA
The DNA here is from genome assembly GCA_963988835.1 of Hexamita inflata. Lineage (NCBI taxonomy): Eukaryota > Fornicata > Diplomonadida > Hexamitidae > Hexamita > Hexamita inflata. Next base: position 92,271 of record CAXDID010000655.1, on the reverse strand, counting down.
ATGTAAGAAACGAAGCCGCCTGCGAATTGGTTTGCAATAACTGATATATTTTTGGCCCAGTTATTATATATTTGGGTGTTTCCAACAGCGTTAGCTAGGAATCCGGCTGCGTACTATCCAGTGGTTTGTATTTTGCTGTTAACAATGGAGCAGTTAACCATTTGTATATTTACACCGTATCCAACGAATCCAGCTGAGTATTACCCGCTCACGTTGCAAGAAACTGCACTCAATTTAATTAACAAAGTGTTGCTTTAATAAGAAACGAACCCGGCTTTGGCTGTGGTAAGTAGAACCCGCGAGTATCGGAGAAACTGGTGCAAAGTCGACTTCAAGAAACTGGAATATTATTTCACTATTTTCGTCTGCTTCGGCTGTTGGATTTCTGGATAGGAAGCTAAACTCCTCGAAGACTTCGGGAACGAGCTGGCTAACAGGAATCGATCATGATAAATGAATATATAAGTACTAGCTGGCCTGCTGGAAGTCTTAGAAACGGAACTCACTTGTCTTTTCACTGGACTTTATCGTCAAAGCGCTTCTGGGTATCATTTGTTTCCATATGCACGCACTCACGTCCACTAGCCAGATAAGTGCGATTTTACTCCGGACTGCTTGTACTTCGTGTAATGTGCTTTGTCTTCGAGTCTCATAATAGCACTGGCTGAAACTTGTACGTCTACAGCGCTCGTCTGCCCGAAGCACGCCGTACTTTCCCTTTCCGTTCTCACTAGTATAAGCGGTGCAGCAGGCTCTTTCTGCTGGCGTCGGTTGTCTTCATTTGTAAGAAGTGGTATGAGAGAAACGCTTGCAATTTTAATTACTAACACATTTAAATTTTTGTCTTTTCATAGAATCATTAATTAAACGTTTATCTCATGTAAAAACGTTTAAATAATTAATTAATTAATTAATTAATGTGAATAATTCTAGACGATAAAAATATTTAACTACTAAATGGGAATCATTGTCGTCTCAAGCAAACATGAAAATTAAGTTAATATATAATATTAATGTGTAAACCTGACCTGAAGTGAAATTTAGACTAAATAAGTTTGTGAATATTTATACGTGGGTGAATCTTGTATAATATTTGAATATGAAGCCCGTAACAGGTTTTAAACACCTACTTGTTTGTAGATCAACCAATGTAATCTAGTAAATATTGTATATCGGCAAGACTTCTAATGGATAGATTATCATTTCATTTTAATGTCATTTATACCATCTATATATAATTACTGTTTACGAGTGACAGAAACTTTCCACATGTTTGCGACTCGTTATAAAAGAATCGATGGAATAAATACGGCATAAAACATACTTTAACTTATACAAAACATTACTCTGCTAAATGGTATCGTGTTCTTCATCAAGTTTTAATGTTATAACTCGTTTAATTTTGAAATCACAACTATTTTAAGCGGGAAATAATATTGTATATATTTTCTGTAATTAAATATATTTCCACTTCACAATGACAAATGGACGAAAATATTTTGAAATTTATAATCTATTGAAATTATTTTATTGGTGAAGTAAGGTAAGTCACAAACATGGATTATCACTTTAAACAATGCCATCGATAAAAATCAAAAGATCAACTTCAATTAGATATTTGATAGATCGGTAGAATTGAATGATATAGGATCTAAGGATCCACGTCATACTGAAAAACTATCCAAAGCTGTTAGAGTTGTTTAAAGCGATTTAAACTTTTGCCCGCACTTAAATATTCAAAACTGGATTGTAAAATTTCACCATAAAGATCTGCACTATTTAGATATATTATCTAGTTAAAGGGGCATATAAAACAACAAAAGTTCATATTTGATAAAAGAAACTCACTCAACAGCTTGTAGCAAAATTATTACAGTTATTTTAAAGAACTGAGTTAATAAGGTTGCTTCCATCAGAAACAGAGTTTTACGTATTGAGTGCAGTGGTTCTATACCCGGTACCGAACTAAACATTGCTGCCAGTTAGAGTTACATTGCTAACCCTGCAAGACAATAGTTTAGAGTTTACTCCAGAGAAGTACCCGATGAACCCACCTACATATGTTCCTTAAATAGCTGTTTTGATTACATTTGACTCTGAAATCATGGCCACGCCTTGTGCGTATACATAGCCAATGAAGCCGCCGTAGTTTGAACATTATATACGGCTGTTATTGAGTTGGCTCGTTTGTATAACTATATTTGCATAGGTATTTAATACCGCAACAAATCCAGCAAAGTTTGAGACGGTTACAACTGTGAGTTGGTTCATTAAGTTGTTTGTGATTACTACATTGGCGTATGAGTTTACAACGCCGAACACTCCTGCGTAGTTATTCGCAGAAGTGACCGATACGTTAGTCGTCATGCTATTTTGGCAGGTCATCAGCGAGTCAATGTAAGAAACGAAGCCGCCTGCGAATTGGTTTGCAATAACTGATATATTTTTGGCCCAGTTATTATATATTTGGGTGTTTCCAACAGCGTTAGCTAGGAATCCGGCTGCGTACTATCCAGTGGTTTGTATTTTGCTGTTAACAATGGAGCAGTTAACCATTTGTATATTTACACCGTATCCAACGAATCCAGCTGAGTATTACCCGCTCACGTTGCAAGAAACTGCACTCAATTTAATTAACAAAGTGTTGCTTTAATAAGAAACGAACCCGGCTCTGGCTGTGGTAAGTAGAACCCGCGAGTATCGGAGAAACTGGTGCAAAGTCGACTTCAAGAAACTGGAATATTATTTCACTATTTTCGTCTGCTTCGGCTGTTGGATTTCTGGATAGGAAGCTAAACTCCTCGAAGACTTCGGGAACGAGCTGGCTAACAGGAATCGATCATGATAAATGAATATATAAGTACTAGCTGGCCTGCTGGAAGTCTTAGAAACGGAACTCACTTGTCTTTTCACTGGACTTTATCGTCAAAGCGCTTCTGGGTATCATTTGTTTCCATATGCACGCACTCACGTCCACTAGCCAGATAAGTGCGATTTTACTCCGGACTGCTTGTACTTCGTGTAACTGCTTTGTCTTCGAGTCTCATAATAGCACTGGCTGAATCTAGGCGTCTACAGCACTCGTCTGCCCGAAGCACGCCGTACTTTCCCTTTCCGTTCTCACTAGTATAAGCGGTTCTGCAGGCTCTTTCTGCTGGCGTCGGTTGTCTTCATTTGTAAGAAGTGGAATGTGAGAAACGCTTGTAATATGTAATAAATACATGTTTAAATAATTGTCATAAAATGAAACTCGAACAACTTTACTCAGAGAGCAGCTCAGAGCGATTAACTTTCGGGATGGATGGCTCTGGCTGTGATAAGTAGAACCCGCGAGTATCAGAGAAACTGGTTCCAAGTCGACTTCAAAAAACTGAAAATATATTTCACTATTTTCGTCTGCTTCGACCGCTGGATTTCTGGAAAGAAAGCTAAACTCCTCGAAGACTTCGGGAGCGAGCTGGCTAACGTGAATCAACTCGGATAAATGAATATATAAGTACTAACTGGCCTGCTGGAAGTCTTTGAAACGGAACTCACTTGTCTTTTCACTGGACTTTATCTTCAAGACTCTTCTGGGTCTCATTTGTTTCCATATGCACGCACTCACGTCCACTAGTCAGATATGTGCGATTATACTTCGAACTGCTTGTATTTCGTGTAACTGCTTTGTCTTCGAGTCTCATAAGCGTGATGGTTGAAACTAGCGCGCCTACAGCACTCGTCTGCCCGAAGCACGCCGTACTTTCCCTTTCCGTTCTCACTAGTATAAGCGGTGCAGCAGGCTCTTTCTGCTGGCGTCGGTTGTCTTCATTTGTAAGAAGTGGTATGAGAGAAACGCTTGCAATTTTAATTACTAACACATTTAAATTTTTGTCTTTTCATAGAATCATTAATTACGGTAAAATCTCGCTAAAAGACTCTTGGATACACTCGCGTATATACTCTGGAAAAGTAGAAAGTCAATACATGATTACGTACTTCTATTAGATATTTTGAGATTTCTCACGTAAAGACCTAACTTAATCTCATATAAGCGTAACGTGTTCATTTTTACCTGACGATTGGTATTGGGGTAGAAAATAAGTGTGAGAATATACTAGTTGCTTGCAATTATCATGATAGCGCTTTAACGAATATATTATTATAATGAAGAATCAACATGATTACATTTTAAAAATTTTAGATTTAACACATATTTTATAGACCCAAGTTGATCACGTATTGACTCTTGAGACATGATATCTCGCATATAAACTTTAGAAATTGAAAGCTTATACGTGATTTTGCCTGGCTCTATATGCGAGTGTATCCAAGAGTCTTTTAGCGAGATTTTACCGTAAACGTTTATCTCATGTAAAAACGTTTAAATAATTAATTAATTAATTAATTAATTAATGTGAATAATTCTAGACGATAAAAATATTTAACTACTAAATGGGAATCATTGTCGTCTCAAGCAAACATGAAAATTAAGTTAATATATAATATTAATGTGTAAACCTGACCTGAAGTGAAATTTAGACTAAATAAGTTTGTGAATATTTATACGTGGGTGAATCTTGTATAATATTTGAATATGAAGCCCGTAACAGGTTTTAAACACCTACTTGTTTGTAGATCAACCAATGTAATCTAGTAAATATTGTATATCGGCAAGACTTCTAATGGATAGATTATCATTTCATTTTAATGTCATTTATACCATCTATATATAATTACTGTTTACGAGTGACAGAAACTTTCCACATGTTTGCGACTCGTTATAAAAGAATCGATGGAATAAATACGGCATAAAACATACTTTAACTTATACAAAACATTACTCTGCTAAATGGTATCGTGTTCTTCATCAAGTTTTAATGTTATAACTCGTTTAATTTTGAAATCACAACTATTTTAAGCGGGAAATAATATTGTATATATTTTCTGTAATTAAATATATTTCCACTTCACAATGACAAATGGACGAAAATATTTTGAAATTTATAATCTATTGAAATTATTTTATTGGTGAAGTAAGGTAAGTCACAAACATGGATTATCACTTTAAACAATGCCATCGATAAAAATCAAAAGATCAACTTCAATTAGATATTTGATAGATCGGTAGAATTGAATGATATAGGATCTAAGGATCCACGTCATACTGAAAAACTATCCAAAGCTGTTAGAGTTGTTTAAAGCGATTTAAACTTTTGCCCGCACTTAAATATTCAAAACTGGATTGTAAAATTTCACCATAAAGATCTGCACTATTTAGATATATTATCTAGTTAAAGGGGCATATAAAACAACAAAAGTTCATATTTGATAAAAGAAACTCACTCAACAGCTTGTAGCAAAATTATTACAGTTATTTTAAAGAACTGAGTTAATAAGGTTGCTTCCATCAGAAACAGAGTTTTACGTATTGAGTGCAGTGGTTCTATACCCGGTACCGAACTAAACATTGCTGCCAGTTAGAGTTACATTGCTAACCCTGCAAGACAATAGATTAGAGTTTACTCCAGAGAAGTACCCGATGAACCCACCTACATATGTTCCTTAAATAGCTGTTTTGATTACATTTGACTCTGAAATCATGGCCACGCCTTGTGCGTATACATAGCCAATGAAGCCGCCGTAGTTTGAACATTATATACGGCTGTTATTGAGTTGGCTCGTTTGTATAACTATATTTGCATAGGTATTTAATACCGCAACAAATCCAGCAAAGTTTGAGACGGTTACAACTGTGAGTTGGTTCATTAAGTTGTTTGTGATTACTACATTGGCGTATGAGTTTACAACGCCGAACACTCCTGCGTAGTTATTCGCAGAAGTGACCGATACGTTAGTCGTCATGCTATTTTGGCAGGTCATCAGCGAGTCAATGTAAGAAACGAAGCCGCCTGCGAATTGGTTTGCAATAACTGATATATTTTTGGCCCAGTTATTATATATTTGGGTGTTTCCAACAGCGTTAGCTAGGAATCCGGCTGCGTACTATCCAGTTGTTTGTATTTTGCTGTTAACAATGGAGCAGTTAACCATTTGTATATTTACACCGTATCCAACGAATCCAGCTGAGTATTGCCCGCTCACATTGCAAGTAACTGCACTCAGTTTAATTAACAAAGTATTGCTTTGATAAGAAATGAACCCGGCCGAATACTTCACTGATGAGCAGTTTCCGGCCTCAACAGTTGAATTAATAATATTCGTTGGTGCGTTATTAACAGCAGCCAGCCCACCAATGTAGGTGCTCGGGTTCGTATAGTTGGCGAATAGTTGCAATTTTACGCCCACGAATTAAATATTACCAGAACTAATTGAGCCCAAAACGCCAATGTATGTTCAATGTACGTTCAAAATAATTTGGGCGTTCATTAAAGAGAAACTGCCCTCAAAGGAGCCGAAGAGGCCGAACATGTAAAAATACTGGGCGATAAAGTTCGTGAGGCAAATATTGTTTATTTAAATGCTGTTATTTGATTTATTTGAGATACCAACAAAGAGGCCGGATTAATTCAAATAGATTGTTTCAATCTGTTACATTGTCGTGAATTTAACGTCAGTAGGTAGGTAAACAAATGAGACCCCGCTTATATTAGTGAGAACGGAATGGGAAAGTACGGCGTGCTTCGGGCAGACGAGTGCTGTAGACGCCCAGTTTCAACTGTCAAGCTTATGAGACTCGAAGACAAAGCAGTTCACACGAAGTACAAGCAGTTCGAAGTGTAATCGCACATATCCGACTAGTGGACGTGAGTGCGTGTACGTGGAAACAAATGAGACTCAGAAGAGCTTCGACGATAAAGTCCAAAGAAAAGACAAGTGAGTTCCGTTTCTAAGTCTTCCAGCAGGCCAGTTAGTACTTATATATTCATTTATCCGAGTTGATTCACGTTAGCCAGCTCGCTCCCGAAGTCTTCGAGGAGTTTAGCTTTCTATCCAAAAATCCAGCGGTTGAAGCAGACGAAAACAGTGAAATACTTTTCAAGTTTTTTGAAGTCGACTTGGAACCAGTTTCGCCGACACTCGCGGGTTCTACTTACCACCACCAGAGCTATCCATCTCGAAAGTTAATCGCTCTGAGCTGCTCTCTGAGTAAAGTTGTTCGAGTTTCATTTTATGACAATTATTTAAACATGTATTTATTACATATTACAAGCGTTTCTCACATTCCACTTCTTACAAATGAAGACGACCGACGCCAGCAGAAAGAGCCTGCAGAACCGCTTATACTAGTGAGAACGGAAAGGGAAAGTACGGCGTGCTTCGGGCAGACGAGTGCTGTAGGCGCGCTAGTTTCAACCAGTGCTATTATGAAACTCGAAGACAAAGCAGTTACACGAAGTACAAGCAGTCCGGAGTAAAATCGCACTTATCTGGCTAGTGGACGTGAGTGCGTGCATATGGAAACAAATGATACCCAGAAGCGCTTTGACGATAAAGTCCAGTGAAAAGACAAGTGAGTTCCGTTTCTAAGACTTCCAGCAGGCCAGCTTAGTACTTATATATTCATTTATCATGATCGATTCCCGTTAGCCAGCCTGTCTCGAAGTCTTCGAGGAGTTTAGCTTCCTATCCGTGAAATCCAGCAAACTGTAGCTTGAGACGAAAACAGTGAATAATATTCACTGAAGTCGACTTGGAATCAGTTACTCTGATACTCAAGTGGTTCTACTTACCACAGCCAGAGCTTATCCATCCTGAAAGCAAGCGCCCCCTGAGCTGTGCTTTCGAGTAAAGTTGTTCGAGTTTCATTTTTTGACAGTTATATAAATGTGCATTGTCATATATTACAAGCGTTTCTCTCATACCACTTTTACAAATGAAGACGACCGACTTTTTCAGTTAGGGCAGAAAGAGCTCGCAGAACCATATACTAGTGAGAACGGAAAAGGAAAGTACGGCGTGCCGTAGACGAGGCCAGGCGCGCTAGTTTCAACCATCACGCTTATGAGACTCGAAGACAAAGCAGTTCACACGAAGTACAAGCGGTTCGAAGTATAATCGCACTTATTTGACTAGTGGACGTGAGTGCGTGCATATGGAAACAAATGAGACCCAGAAGAGCTTTGACGATAAAGTCCAGTGAAAAGACAAGTGAGTTCCGTTTCTAAGACTTCCAGCAGGCCAGTTAGTACTTATATATTCATCTATCATAGTCGATTCGTGTTATCCAGCTCGTTCCCGAAGTCTTCGAGGAGTTTAGCTTTCTTTCCAAAAATCCAGCGGTCGAAGCAGACGAAAACAGTGAAATAATATTCAGTTTCTCGAAGTCGACTTGGAACCAGATTCTCTGATACTCGCGGGTCCTACTTACCACAGCCAGAGCCATCCATACCGAAAGCGAGCCGCTCCGAACTGCTCTCTGAGTAAAGTTGTTCGAGTTTCATTTTCTGACAATTATATAAATGTGTATTTATTACATATTACAAGCGTTTCTCTCATACCACTTCTTACAAATGAAGACGACCGACGCCAGCAGAAAGAGCCTGCAGAACCGCTTATACTAGTGAGAACGGAAAGGGAAAGTACGGCGTGCTTCGGGCAGACGAGTGCTGTAGGCGCGCTAGTTTCAACCATCACGCTTATGAAACTCGAAGACAAAGCAGTTACACGAAGTACAAGCAGTCCGGAGTAAAATCGCACTTATCTGGCTAGTGGACGTGAGTGCGTGCATATGGAAACAAATGATACCCAGAAGCGCTTTGACGATAAAGTCCAGTGAAAAGACAAGTGAGTTCCGTTTCTAAGACTTCCAGCAGGCCAGCTAGTACTTATATATTCATTTATCATGATCGATTCCTGTTAGCCAGCTCGTTCCCGAAGTCTTCGAGGAGTTTAGCTTCCTATCCAGAAATCCAGCAACCGAAGCAGACGAAAACAGTGAAATAATATTCAATTTCTCGAAGTCGACTTGGAATCAGTTACTCTGATACTCGCGGGTTCTACTTATCACAGCCAGAGCCATCCATCCCGAAAGTTAATCGCTCTGAGCTGCTCTCTGAGTAAAGTTGTTCGAGTTTCATTTTATGACAATTATTTAAACATGTATTTATTACATATTACAAGCGTTTCTCTCATACCACTTCTTACAAATGAAGACAACCGACGCCAGCAGAAAGAGCCTGCAGAACCGCTTATACTAGTGAGAACGGAAAGGGAAAGTACGGCGTGCTTCGGGCAGACGAGCGCTGTAGACGCCTAGATTCAGCCAGTGCTATTATGAGACTCGAAGACAAAGCAGTTACACGAAGTACAAGCAGTCCGGAGTAAAATCGCACTTATCTGGCTAGTGGACGTGAGTGCGTGCATATGGAAACAAATGATACCCAGAAGCGCTTTGACGATAAAGTCCAGTGAAAAGACAAGTGAGTTCCGTTTCTAAGACTTCCAGCAGGCCAGCTAGTACTTATATATTCATTTATCATGATCGATTCCTGTTAGCCAGCTCGTTCCCGAAGTCTTCGAGGAGTTTAGCTTCCTATCCAGAAATCCAGCAACCGAAGCAGACGAAAACAGTGAAATAATATTCAATTTCTCGAAGTCGACTTGGAATCAGTTACTCTGATACTCGCGGGTTCTACTTACCACAGCCAGAGCTATCCATCTCGAAAGCGAGCCGCTCTGAGCTGCTCTCTGAGTAAAGTTGTTCGAGTTTCATTTTTTGACAGTTATATAAATGTGCATTTATTACATATTACAAGCGTTTCTCTCATACCACTTCTTACAAATGAAGACGACCGACGCCAGCAGAAAGAGCCTGCAGCACCGCTTATACTAGTGAGAACGGAAAGGGAAAGTACGGCGTGCTTCGGGCAGACGAGTGCTGTAGGCGCGCTAGTTTCAACCAGTGCTATTATGAAACTCGAAGACAAAGCAGTTCACACGAAGTACAAGCAGTTCGAAGTATAATCGCACATATCCGACTAGTGGACGTGAGTGCGTGTACGTGGAAACAAATGATACCCAGAAGCGCTTTGACGATAAAGTCCAGTGAAAAGACAAGTGAGTTCCGTTTCTAAGACTTCCAGCAGGCCAGCTAGTACTTATATATTCATTTATCATGATCGATTCCTGTTAGCCAGCTCGTTCCCGAAGTCTTCGAGGAGTTTAGCTTCCTATCCAGAAATCCAGCGGTTGAAGCAGACGAAAACAGTGAAATACTTTTCAAGTTTTTTGAAGTCGACTTGGAACCAGTTTCGCCGACACTCGCGGGTTCTACTTACCACCACCAGAGCTATCCATCTCGAAAGTTAATCGCTCTGAGCTGCTCTCTGAGTAAAGTTGTTCGAGTTTCATTTTTTGACAGTTATATAAATGTGCATTTATTACATATTACAAGCGTTTCTCTCATACCACTTCTTACAAATGAAGACGACCGACGCCAGCAGAAAGAGCCTGCAGAACCGCTTATACAAGTGAGAACGGAAAGGGAAAGTACGGCGTGCTTCGGGCAGACGGGTGCTGTAGGCGCGCTAGTTTCAACCAGTGCTATTATGAAACTCGAAGACAAAGCAGTTCACACGAAGTACAAGCAGTTCGAAGTGTAATCGCACATATCCGACTAGTGGACGTGAGTGCGTGTACGTGGAAACAAATGAGACTCAGAAGAGCTTCGACGATAAAGTCCAGTGAAAAGACAAGTGAGTTCCGTTTCTAAGTCTTCCAGCAGGCCAGTTAGTACTTATATATTCATTTATCCGAGTCGATTCCTGTTAGCCAGCTCGTTCCCGAAGTCTTCGAGGAGTTTAGCTTTCTTTCCAGAAATCCAGCGGTCGAAGCAGACCAAAATAGTGAAATACTTTTCCAGTTTCTCGAAGTCGACTTGGAACCAGTTTCTCGGATACTCGCGGGTTCTACTTACCACCACCAGAGCTATCCATCTCGAAAGCGAGCCGCTCTGAGCTGCTCTCTGAGTAAAGTTGTTCGAGTTTCATTTTTTGACAGTTATATAAATGTGCATTTATTACATATTACAAGCGTTTCTCTCATACCACTTCTTACAAATGAAGACGACCGACGCCAGCAGAAAGAGCCTGCAGAACCGCTTATACAAGTGAGAACGGAAAGGGAAAGTACGGCGTGCTTCGGGCAGACGAGTGCTGTAGGCGCGCTAGTTTCAACCAGTGCTATTATGAAACTCGAAGACAAAGCAGTTCACACGAAGTACAAGCAGTTCGAAGTGTAATCGCACATATCCGACTAGTGGACGTGAGTGCGTGTACGTGGAAACAAATGAGACTCAGAAGAGCTTCGACGATAAAGTCCAAAGAAAAGACAAGTGAGTTCCGTTTCTAAGTCTTCCAGCAGGCCAGTTAGTACTTATATATTCATTTATCCGAGTTGATTCACGTTAGCCAGCTCGCTCCCGAAGTCTTCGAGGAGTTTAGCTTTCTATCCAAAAATCCAGCGGTTGAAGCAGACGAAAACAGTGAAATACTTTTCAAGTTTTTTGAAGTCGACTTGGAACCAGTTTCGCCGACACTCGCGGGTTCTACTTACCACCACCAGAGCTATCCATCTCGAAAGTTAATCGCTCTGAGCTGCTCTCTGAGTAAAGTTGTTCGAGTTTCATTTTATGACAATTATTTAAACATGTATTTATTACATATTACAAGCGTTTCTCACATTCCACTTCTTACAAATGAAGACGACCGACGCCAGCAGAAAGAGCCTGCAGAACCGCTTATACAAGTGAGAACGGAAAGGGAAAGTACGGCGTGCTTCGGGCAGACGAGTGCTGTAGGCGCGCTAGTTTCAACCAGTGCTATTATGAAACTCGAAGACAAAGCAGTTACACGAAGTACAAGCAGTCCGGAGTAAAATCGCACTTATCTGGCTAGTGGACGTGAGTGCGTGCATATGGAAACAAATGATACCCAGAAGCGCTTTGACGATAAAGTCCAGTGAAAAGACAAGTGAGTTCCGTTTCTAAGACTTCCAGCAGGCCAGCTAGTACTTATATATTCATTTATCATGATCGATTCCTGTTAGCCAGCTCGTTCCCGAAGTCTTCGAGGAGTTTAGCTTCCTATCCAGAAATCCAGCAACCGAAGCAGACGAAAACAGTGAAATAATATTCAATTTCTCGAAGTCGACTTGGAATCAGTTACTCTGATACTCGCGGGTTCTACTTACCACAGCCAGAGCCATCCATCCCGAAAGCAAGCCGCTCTGAGCTGCTTTCTGAGTAAAGTTGTTCGAGTTTCATTTTTTGACAGTTATATAAATGTGCATTTATTACATATTACAAGCGTTTCTCTCATACCACTTCTTACAAATGAAGACGACCGACGCCAGCAGAAAGAGCCTGCAGAACCGCTTATACTAGTGAGAACGGAAAGGGAAAGTACGGCGTGCTTCGGGCAGACGAGTGCTGTAGGCGCGCTAGTTTCAACCATCACGCTTATGAAACTCGAAGACAAAGCAGTTACACGAAGTACAAGCAGTCCGAAGTATAATCGCACATATCCGACTAGTGGACGTGAGTGCGTGTACGTGGAAACAAATGATACCCAGAAGCGCTTTGACGATAAAGTCCAGTGAAAAGACAAGTGAGTTCCGTTTCTAAGACTTCCAGCAGGCCAGCTAGTACTTATATATTCATTTATCATGATCGATTCCTGTTAGCCAGCTCGTTCCCGAAGTCTTCGAGGAGTTTAGCTTCCTATCCAGAAATCCAGCAACCGAAGCAGACGAAAACAGTGAAATAATATTCAATTTCTCGAAGTCGACTTGGAATCAGTTACTCTGATACTCGCGGGTTCTACTTACCACAGCCAGAGCCATCCATCCCGAAAGCAAGCCGCTCTGAGCTGCTTTCTGAGTAAAGTTGTTCGAGTTTCATTTTTTGACAGTTATATAAATGTGCATTTATTACATATTACAAGCGTTTCTCTCATACCACTTCTTACAAATGAAGACGACCGACGCCAGCAGAAAGAGCCTGCAGAACCGCTTATACAAGTGAGAACGGAAAGGGAAAGTACGGCGTGCTTCGGGCAGACGAGTGCTGTAGGCGCGCTAGTTTCAACCAGTGCTATTATGAAACTCGAAGACAAAGCAGTTACACGAAGTACAAGCAGTCCGGAGTAAAATCGCACTTATCTGGCTAGTGGACGTGAGTGCGTGCATATGGAAACAAATGATACCCAGAAGCGCTTTGACGATAAAGTCCAGTGAAAAGACAAGTGAGTTCCGCTTCTAAGACTTCCAGCAGGCCAGCTAGTACTTATATATTCATTTATCATGATCGATTCGTTAGCCAGCTCGTTCGTGAAGTCTTCGAGTGAGTTTAGCTTCCTATCCAGAAATCCAGCAAACCGAAGCAGACGAAAACAGTGGAAATAATATCTGTACTTCATCTGACTAAATCATAGGTTACTTCCGATATTTTCTGGTGGTTCACTGATCAGATAGCCAGAGCTACCCATCCCGAAAGCGAATCGCTCTGAGCTGCTTTCTGAGTAAAGTTATTCGAGCTTCATTTTCTGACAATTACATAAACATGTATTTATTACATATTACAAGCGTTTCTCTCATACCACTTCTTACAAATGAAGACGACAAATGCCAGAAGAAAGAGACTGCAGCACCGCCTATGCAAGTGAGAACGGAAAGGGAAAGTACGGCGTGCTTCGGGCAGACGAGCGCTGTAGACGCCTAGTTTCAGCCATCGACGTAATGAGACTCGAAGATCAAGCAGTTACACGAAGTACAAGCAGTCCGAAGCAAAGTCTCACGAACCTGACTAGTGGACACTACTGCGTGTACGTGGAGACGAATGAGACCCAGAAGAGATTTGACGATAAAGTCCAGCGAAAAGACAAGTGAGTTCCGTTTCTAAGACTTCCAGCAGACGAGTTAGTACTCATATATTCATGTATCATTGTCGATTCCTGTTATCCAGCTCGTTCCCGAAGTCTTCGAGGAGTTTAGCTTTCTTTCCAAAAATCCAGCGGTCGAAGCAGACGAAAACAGTGAAATAATATTCAGTTTCTCGAAGTCGACTTGGAACCAGATTCTCTGATACTCGCGGGTCCTACTTACCACAGCCAGAGCCATCCATCCCGAAAGCGAGCCGCTCTGAGCTGCTCTCTGAGTAAAGTTGTTCGAGTTTCATTTTCTGACAGTTATATAAATGTGTATTTATTACATATTACAAGCGTTTCTCTCATACCACTTCTTACAAATGAAGACGACCGACGCCAGCAGAAAGAGCCTGCAGCACCGCTTATACTAGTGAGAACGGAAAGGGAAAGTACGGCATGCTTCGGGCAGACGAGAGCTGTAGACGTGTTAGTTTCTGCAATCCAGTGCTATTATGAAACCTCGAAGACAAAAGCAGTTCACTACCGAAGTACAAGCAGTTCGAAGAGCACCGCACATATCCGACTAGTGGACGTGGAGTGCGTACGTGGTGCAATGATACCCAGAAGCGCTTCGATCGATAAAGTCCAGTGAAAGACAAGTGAGTTCCGTTTCTAAGACTTCCAGCAGGCCAGCTAGTACTTATATATTCATTTATCATGATCGATTCCTGCTAGCCAGCTCGTTCCCGAAGTCTTCGGAGGAGTTTAGCTTCCTATCCAGAAATCCAGTATGGTTGAAGCACGAAAACAGTGAAATATTTTTCTTTCGTCAAGTTCTTTCTGCAGTTCATGACTGGAACCAGTTTCTCCGATACTCGCGGGTTCTACCTACCACAGCCAGAGCCATCCATCCCGAAAGCGAGCCGTTCTGAGCTGCTCTCTGAGTAAAGTTGTTCGAGTTTCATTTTCTGACAGTTATATAAATGTGCATTTATTACATTACAAGCGTTTCTCTCATACCACTTCTACAAATGAAGACGACCGACGCCAGCAGTAGCTCTTGCAGCAAACCGCTTATACAAGTGAGAACGGAAAGGAAAGTACGGCGCTTCGGGCAGACGAGCGTTGCAGGCGCTAGTTTCAACCAGTGCTATTATGAAACTCGAAGACAAAGCAGTTCACACGAAGTACAAGCAGTTCGAAGTGTAATCGCACATATCCGACTAGTGGACGTGAGTGCGTGTACGTGGAAACAAATGAGACTCAGAAGAGCTTCGACGATAAAGTCCAGTGAAAAGACAAGTGAGTTCCGTTTCTAAGTCTTCCAGCAGGCCAGTTAGTACTTATATATTCATTTATCCGAGTCGATTCCTGTTAGCCAGCTCGTTCCCGAAGTCTTCGAGGAGTTTAGCTTTCTTTCCAGAAATCCAGCGGTCGAAGCAGACCAAAATAGTGAAATACTTTTCCAGTTTCTCGAAGTCGACTTGGAACCAGTTTCTCGGATACTCGCGGGTTCTACTTACCACCACCAGAGCTATCCATCTCGAAAGCGAGCCGCTCTGAGCTGCTCTCTGAGTAAAGTTGTTCGAGTTTCATTTTTTGACAGTTATATAAATGTGCATTTATTACATATTACAAGCGTTTCTCTCATACCACTTCTTACAAATGAAGACGACCGACGCCAGCAGAAAGAGCCTGCAGAACCGCTTATACAAGTGAGAACGGAAAGGGAAAGTACGGCGTGCTTCGGGCAGACGAGTGCTGTAGGCGCGCTAGTTTCAACCAGTGCTATTATGAAACTCGAAGACAAAGCAGTTCACACGAAGTACAAGCAGTTCGAAGTGTAATCGCACATATCCGACTAGTGGACGTGAGTGCGTGTACGTGGAAACAAATGAGACTCAGAAGAGCTTCGACGATAAAGTCCAGTGAAAAGACAAGTGAGTTCCGTTTCTAAGTCTTCCAGCAGGCCAGTTAGTACTTATATATTCATTTATCCGAGTTGATTCACATTAGCCAGCTCGCTCATATTGACTTCGAGAAGTTTAGCTTTCTATCCAGAAATCTAGTGGTCGAAGAAGTCCAAAATAGTGAAATAATATTTCAGTTTCTCGAAGTCGACTGTTTCTCCGATATAATCATTAATAAGAGTGGAACCGTGTACAGACCAGTTAGTACCTTTATATTCATAAATTCGAGTATTTTAACCAGCCCGTTTTCAGAAGTTTAATTCAAGAAATACAGCGTTCCATTTCTAAGTTCAAAACTCTTTTTCTCTTGATCCGTTTATTAATCTTCATTTTTAAGTTTTAATTCTGCCAGAACCGAATTGTGAATGAATCAGGAGGTTAGTAAAACGAACTTTATGTTCGAATGAATTAAAAATGTTTATTTAGTCGATTCGGTTTGTCAGTTCAGGAGAGAATTTTGTTTATAGCTATTGACATGAGAAGAACACTAAATAATTCAAAAAATATAAATATTTGAGTGATTATAAAACTTAAAAATCAATCAAAATTTATCCCCATCACGAAATACATAAATTTCATATTAATATTACACTTTCTACAAAATATATCTTAAAAATTATAGTAAAAAACTAAAAACTAATTAATAAAATAATAAAAACTAATTAATCAACTGCACATATACGTAATATGATTAACATTACATGTATATGTTTACTTTACATACCGTAGTACATACCATAGTAAAAACTAATAAAACCACTACACACATACGTAATATTATTAATATTACGTATATATGTTTAGATTGCATACCATAAGATAATATAAAATAGTTACTTGATATTAAAAAGATGTTAAACCACACATAGAACTAAATACATTTATGTTGTTACATAAATGATGAAGCGGAATCACTTAGATTGGAATGAAAGATGAAAACCTATTTAATAAACTTGAAATATATAAAAAATATTTTATTTATTTTCCTGGTTTAACTTTTACTATTTCTGATTTTAAATCGCACTTACTGTCTGTAGTTGGCAAGAAATAGAAATGTGTGTATATTTGTCTTATTTATCAAACATTTTATTTGGTCTTCTTTCTTTTAGTAATGAGCGAAACTTATTTTCTCCCATACACTTTGATTAGTTCCGACTTTATATTACTCGCGCAAAATATACCATAAAATAACGAGCAACAACTGATCAAAATCCATACATCTACATCAAATAATGTGAGATGAACAACTGCTTCGATCGCAAACAACAAAACAAAAACAATGATGCTTACAAGAAAAACTGGAAGAAACACTCTTGGAACCAAGCAGACGTAGTCTAAAAGCTAACGAAAGTTTTACAAAAAACTCTGAAACAACAAGGCAACTATTTCGATCGAAACAACAACAAATTCAACAACAACTAAGGGAAACTGTTCAACTCCCTAAACGAATACAGATACAATGATGTTAAATCAAAACGCAACGATGACTCATTCATGTACGTCAAAATACCAATAGGCTAGACCAACTTCAGCAAGCAAAACAAAGGAGGAAACAAGTCGTTTGGAGGTTATAAGTAAGAAAACTTCAACCAAAAATTCCTATGAGGAGCTAGGCAGCTGTCATATTGACTGGATAACTGCTATCTGAACTAGCTCCGTGAGGGGCCATGATAACTGGATCGTGTATCAAAAAACTGATAGATTAAAAGTATAAGCAAACATTGAAGAAGCAAATTGAAGAGAAAAATTGAATCACTAGATTGATTATTAAGTAGAGGAAAATATTCTGCCATCTAACGATGGTATTTTATAGCGTGTGTGTAGAGGCACATGTTATGAGCTAAGATAGCTCTCAGTTACGCGTGTGGAAATGGGGATTTCGGATGCTGAGTGAGGACTATTACTCGCGCAAAATACTCATTGAACTAACGTAACCTATTTTGAGAAAATGTATGTTTTCCCTCAAACACTCTGCAATACTTAGCTATCGATATCTTATATTATAACATTTCTTAAAGTCTTGAAATTTAGTCACGCAATTGGAGCTTCTTCGCTTCTTTTACCTTTAGCCCGTAAATAATTATTGAATTAAATCTATAAGCAACAGATACCCTTGTTGAGCATAAGTCTTAGTGAGCGCATGTTCTGCGTTATATCCTGTTTGTGTGATGTATTTTTATTATATTTATTTTTACTTGATTAGTAAAATACTTGATATATATTTATTTATTGCATTTAAATGTTGTTTGATCATTTATATTTTCATTTATTGTTGGATGCTGTGATCGAGTCATGTTATTAATTGTCAAGATCTAATGATCAAATTGATACTACAATGATCATTATGCAATATATTCCAAGTTAAAAGTTTCACATTCCCACTCCACCTAATTATAATGGAGGAGCAAATCGTTGATAACGAGAAATTTTACTGTGTGTGTTCAGATACAAATCTAGCGGGTAAATAAATAGACAATATCGCCAATTTGAAGGTAAATCAGCTGTACTATCCAAGTATCAGCTTGATTCCGGTTCACATCACGAAACTGATTGCGTCTGGCTGCTGCTTATAAGAAATATCTGGCGTGAGATTCATGAATAACTTGAGCTATCTTGATATAAGCAATAACTTCATCAATAACATATCTGACTTGCAGTATCTTCAAAATTTATAATATTTGAACATAACTAACAACAAAATTATATTTTCACAACCACTCTCTGCTTTGCTTAAGTTGTAGTAATTACTATTAGCAAGTAACATGATCCACGATTTTGACGCGCTTGCTACGAACCCAAATTTCAACATCGGCTGGATTTGTCCCCAAAATGTAGCATAAATAAGAAACTTCCTAGACTATCTTGGAACAAAATCCACAGTAGAATAAGCAACTGCCTTGATGACCTAAACAATTTCTAAAAGGGATCAAAGTCCTTATCACGATCCTATGCTTCTAAAGTACGCTCCTCTGGTAGTTAACAAAACACTAGTTATTTACAATGACCAAGAGCTACGTAGCGTTTAGTTCACAGATATATTGAACATTGAAACTCTATTCGTGTTCGAGTGCTACAATCTGAGCTTTGAACGAGTTCCAACAACGCTCAAAAAACTAGCAGTGAACATGTGTTATAAAGAAAATATAAATGGACTGGAGAATATGAAGTCGGTTATTGAACTGAGTCTTCGAGGAAACAGAATTTCTGAAATAGGAGTTTTGTCCAGAATGAACTAATTGTAGAAGCTTGACATTGCCTAGAACAACTTGGAATCAATTCGAGGTATTGAGCAACTTGTAAATCTAGCAGATGTTGACTTAAGCGAAAATTATCTTTCTGAAATCAATTCTTTAATGTCTATGAAGTAGTTGAAATCAATTAATTTGAGCAAAAACAAGATAACACTTGCAGAAGATCTACAGTCGCTCACCAATCTAACTTCACTAAATATAAGCTACAACAACTTGAAAAGTATATCTTTTGTAAAACGCATGGCAAAACTATTGTTATTTGATGCGTCATATAATCAAATAAGCAAAATTGATGCGATTAAAAACCTCACAAATCTAGTTGATTTACGTCTGGATGGAAACATGATTGAATCTTTTAGCGCTATCGACTCTCTTCCTAACTAAAAGGCAGGTTGGTACACATCTGAACAAAAAGTTCACGATTCAGATAATACTAGGATGATAGTCAAAGAATGTGTGAAGTTCCCGATCGGAACAAATTTCAGTTTTTCTGATAATGCAGATTTAATATAATTCGGTTTCATAGATGCACTCAAATCCTAAGAACTTACAATTACCAACTGTCCAAATATATCATTTGAAAACTGCCCTCGCATCCCAATAAAACTGAAGATAAACAAATGCGGGTTATTAACAGTTACTGGAATTTTTGAAATGTAGTAAATAGTTGAACTTGATCTCGAATTTAATAATATACGTCATATCAACGAATTAGAAGCACTAGTTAATCTATAAACTATTAATCTTCAGAACAATGATATTTACAGAATCAATGTTCTTAGAAATCTCAAACAGCTGAAGTCTATTAATTTAACTAACAACAAGGTAATTTTCAGCTAGCCTCTTAACTAATTGAATGGTTAATTTCTTATTGACAATAATTTAGTAACTGATAATATCACACTTAAGAGCCAGAAGAAACCGCAGTTAATTGATTACTAAAACTTTCTTGGACCCAATAGCACCGAAAATCAGGTAAAAGAACTGGCGAAAATAAATAATTATAATGTTGATATGTACTTCAAATTCGTTACTTCAATTGTGAATAATGTACTTCAAATCTACAACGACTAAATGCTCACAGATTTTGGGTTCACAAGCGAAATGAACATTCATACTTTGAATATTCAAAACTGCAAAAACGTGAAACTTCCGTTTTAAAATGAATTAAAATATCTTAAAACGGATAATAGTGGAGCATTAATCAACTACCCAGAGGTTGTATTACTCAAGGCTCCAAATTAAATAACTTCGCTCACGATCGACAACTGCGAACTCACAAATATTGTTGGTATAGAGAACATGAAGCAACTCTAATATTTAAATTTGAAAGATAACTAAATTGTTCTAATCGAGTAATTGCAAAGGTTAACTAACTTGAAGCAAGTCCTTGTTGACAATAATTTCATTTTAGATCTATAATATTTAGCTGATCCAAATTGGATTAGTTTACAGAAAGCTCCTACAGATCCAGATCTGAAAGCATATTTAACTGATACCAATTCTACATTAACTCTTGAAGCTTTCAAAGCTCAAACTGCTCCAAAGAAAGCTAAGTCAGACTAATTAATCGCGCAATTACTAGTAAAGCAAGATAATGACTTGCGCAACAAGTACTAGCCAGCTACAAAATTCCAAACGTTGTATGTTGAAAACGATAGCAATATAAAAGATCTGAAATTCGCAGAATAATTGGATCTAATAGAGATTATTTTAAAATAGTGCACTAATGTAAGGTTCAGTAGGAATCCGGGTAATTTACAGTATTTATCTCTTTAAGACTGCAATATTTCCTATTTGTCTGGCTTGCAAAATCTCCAGCAGTTAAAGAAGCTCTAAATCACCAACAGCCCCTTGCGTTCTCTTTCTCATATTTCTACTCTTGTTAATTTGCTCTCTTTGCAAATCACTGGTTCAAAGCTAACAAACATTGTTGGAATCAGTAATCTAAAATAACTATAGTACCTGGATTTATCTGAAAATTCTATTATTTCAATCTAACCGCTATCTCAGCTCCTTAAATCGAATTAGTTCAACCAATTATATCTAGACAACAATTTCATAACCGATTTGGAGTGGTTGGTTCCAAATAAAGATTGGATTTGCAGACAGCGCGTTCCTGCTGAAAGCGATTATTAGAATTACATAACTGATGCAAACTTGACCGTTTCAGTTTAACAGTTGAAAGACAGTTCAACTCCACTGATTAATAAATCAAATTAACTTATTTAAGAGCACGTCGTTAAGTACGAGCAAGAGATGAAGCAAAAGTATCAAAACAAAATTAATTTGAATTATGACCGTTTTGGTCCCTTTTTAGAAATAAGTAATGACCCGGAAGTTCGCGCCCTGAGTTTTGTGACCGAACTCGGGGTCACAGACCTTCGTTTTGAAAACTGCCCGAACGCGCGCAAAATACCAGTGACCATAAAACGGTTGCAACATTTCAACTCGAACCTTAAAACGGTGAAACTCGTAGATGGAGCGGTGAACTTGGAACGGTTGTTTATGCATAGTGGAAATGCGATTGTGAACACAAACGGGCTGAGGGCGCTGCAGAAACTCAAGATTCTTTATGTTTCTTCTAATAAAGTGGTGAATTTGTGTTCCGTTGAGTATTTGAAGGCGAAAGGGTGTCTTGGAGATAGGTGTTAAACAGGAAGTTAAACTCAGCCAAGTTAACAAGAGATTGACGAGAGCAGGTTGTGGTGAGAGAATTTTTGAATGCAAATTTCTATTATGTAACTTTAAATCTATTTACTTAAATTCGATCATTTTCAACTAAATACAAAAATATAATATCAATAAATATAATATCAATAATTGAATAATAGCACGTTTTAGAAATAATTACCAGTTAGATGTCTTGTGATTCTATTTAACTTCTTAGTTTTTTCTTCTCAAAAACGAATTAACTTAATTTATATGCATTACGGGAATGCTATTGTGAACGCGAACGGGCTGAGGGCGCTGCAGAAATTAAATCGTTTGGAATTAGATTTAAATTTATACTAAATATCTTTTATGTCGACCAGCATCATTATCACACTTATTCGGCCTCCTACCAGTTTCATTCTTGTGTACTAATACTTTTATTTCTGTGTCTAATGGAGTACTTCAAAAATTATTTAGCATCTTTTTGTCATTTAAGCCTCATGGTTTAAGAAAGCGTATTCTCGCAAAAGCATAAGTATTACATCATAATTGACTGAGTACTTGCATAATATTATGCATACATAGGTGGTAACGTACTCAAAAATTAATTTTCCACTCCATGAAATTGATGATCGACACGAGTATTTTGAAAATAATCAATACGAATGAATTCAATTTCAGTTTCTGGTACCTTAGATCAGGGAACAACGAATATTAACGCAAAATTTCATTACCAATATCAATATCACATAACTCATATTCTGATACTAATTCATACTGGTTTCGACCCATTTTGAGCAGTATTACTGACTTAATAAACTAATTATATTGGTAAAATCTGCATACTATAATTATTTGAAATCGAAAACCGAAATGTAGCACATTTCGAAATTTAAATTCAAAATTTAAATTTTCAGTAAATTTTATATCAAAATTTGAATGTAACCATAATACTACTATAAATACTATTTAATAACAATTCCGCTCACAAAAATGAAAACAAGCGATAATCTAGAAGATGTGCTACGATAAATGAACGTCACAAACATAACAGCCGAACAGAAAGAATACCTGAGAAATAAAATATAACAAGAGCTGCTAGAAGAATAAAGCCGCAAATACATGGCACAGCAGTAAAAAATAGTCGAAGCACAGCTAACCGAAAGCCAATTCTAAAATCTAAACGAAGAAATGCAATTTAATGAACTAACTGAATCATTTATCTACGATCCGACCTCGCCTTAGTTCAAATTGCAACTGAACAAAATATTAAGATAAGTAGCCCCAGAACAAAAGTCAAAGTATCCATGCTACGTTGAACTAACTTGTCGCCCCACAAACCCGCAAATATTCGATGTAATTCAGAAATAACAAGAAATCACCTCAAGAGTCTTGAAATAAAACATGATTAGCATGCAAAAGCCATTTAGAATTCTACTTTTATCACGACCTCCTCCACCAATTCCATTTGTAGAAAAAATGACTGGATTTAAAAATTCATAGTTATAAAGAAGCAGTTAATATGAATGAATTATATTTATTGAGGTATATAATGATACATGCGAATTGGCAGATGATTCTGTAAAATATAAAGTTGTCAGACGACAAGTAATGAATCTCGTTTCTAGGGCATTTTGTAATTATATATTTGTTTTAACAACTATTTCTACTACATATAGTATAATTTAATACTGATCTTCAGTATTAATTGTAACATTTCACACAACAATATTCAATTATTCTAATATAACTTATTGTCTAAAATATTGAAATCCTCATAAATATATTGTTTTTAAAGTAAGTATTCAAATACAAATAGCACACAATTGATCAGATCTAAATTTAAAATCTGATAATATACTTTCAGTATAAATTATTTATTTGAAATCAGTATGAAATATGCAACTACTTATATGAGTTTTAATTATGCGTTTTTATTAAATGAATACAGAAACGAGATGAGGGTGTAACATAATGGGTCGTTGGCTTTTAAATTACTTTATCATAAAAGTAATAAAGTTATGGATTTGAATAATGCATATTAGTATTAAAATATTAATCAGTCAACAAAATTCATTAGTTAGAAATGATCATTTCAAAATATAATTATTTAATACCAATAATTTTCTTTCATAAAATATTAATTTTAAATCAGTATTATATTATCTCAGATATGTATCCAATATTTACATATAATTAACATTCACTTTCCTCAACAGCCATTTATTGAATTGACATTTGTAATTTCACAATTGCTTTAAATAACATTATTAATTATATTAGTCCCTAAACTTTATGTACTACTAATTACAACAGATCCATTAACTTAATTTATTTATATTTTACACAGCATACTATTTGTACTTGTAATGTGCAAATCCACAAGTTACACGTTAACAACTGAAAGTTACACATTTAGCACATAACCTACTATACCTGCAGAGTTCTAAGTTGATGATATATTACTCTTATTTAAAGAAGATGACCATATATTAAGTGATGTAAACTAAGATTAAAACCCTACAAAACCTCCTGAATCTGTTTCAGATTCTAAACCATTGCTGTTTGCATAAGAATTATATACAAAAGTATTGTTTATTTCAGCTTAATTTTTATAGTACCAATTACATAATTTTCCAATAATTAATCCAGAATATGCAACATGATGAGGTGATGTAGAAATAGAATTTAATTGTGTAACATTTGCATTTATAATTTATATTAAAATGGAACCATATACTTCTCCTACAATGCCTCCAATATGTGAGTTTAAAGAAGCGTTTCCAGATACAATACTATTTGTAATAATTACACCATTAAATTATACAAATTATGTTAACTTAGATGATGGTTACACATAATATATATCTACTATTTACGCTATAATTCCAGAATAAACATTGTAAACATCATAGTTTGCTTAATTAATTGATGAATCTAAAACAATATTAAATAATTTCCCCATATTTCTACTTATCGCAATTACAAAACCAGTGTATTGCACAGATTTAAGTGTTGTTGATATTACTTGTATGTCTTCTATCAACCAATTTACAGAATTTTGAACTGCTACTAATGTTGACACTTACGTGCCTATATTATTACTCAGCATCTAAAATTAAAGATGTAAGTTTCTAAATTGCGCTCTATTACAATTATGATTTGTTTGAGAAACGGTGGCCAACTAATCAAAAACACCTGTATTTGTTTAAAGAATTATGTTAGAATCACACATATAAATTATTCCATCAATTGTACTTATTACGCCAAATTAATTAAAGTACGTATTGTAAGCACTGCTCAGAATATTGTAATCTATACATATAGAAGTAATTTATAATACACTTAGATTTCCAGTTAATTTTCCAATAATTAATCCAGAATAGGACACATACGAAGTCAACCAGTTATTACTTGAAACATAATTTAGATTTTTAATATTACTTTAAGAATTTGTAGCTGTGTGTATCAAACCGCCATATTGAAAATTATATGTTAAGTTAGATTATATTTTTACGATTGACTGATTACAAATATTAATGTTAACATTTTTTATGTTCACTTTACTATAATTAATTTAAGAGTAACATAAAGAAGATAAGTTACCAACAGTAAAACTTGATAAACTGATAACTAAGTTCGTTATTAGAGCACTCCCATTTTAAATCGTTTTCGCAGCTAATGCAACACATTCAGAACTAAAGAAACTACCATAAATTTACAATCCATTTATACTTAAGTATCCGGAAACTTATTCTATTAAATTTATAGCCCCATTTGATATTTAGTTAAATGTTAAATTAATCATAACATTTTTTATGATACTATTCTGTGAATTAGTCAATATTATATTTAATTTTTAATATTAAAAAACCTTTAATTATGATTGTTCTTCTTGTTTTATATATAATTACATAATGTGTACTTCTGTACTAGCTGTTAATATACACCCTGACTTTTCAAATACTAAAGTGTTTAATTGGATTTTTACATTTGTATATCTTTATTATTCTTTAAAAATAGTAAATGTGTCACCAATCGATTAAATATTTATAAATATGTTGTTTATATCGGAATCAAATACGTAACCATTTGTAAAATTTAAGGAACTGACTTAATTTGAAATAGAACTTATGTTAACTTGCTTGAATGTATATTAACTCATTCCACAAATGAAGTATAGTTCTAAATCATTGGTGTATGTTAAATACAGTGAGTTATTTATTTATGTTTACAGTATTTAGTTTTCTTGTTATTAAGCTGCTTAAGTATCATTAAATATTTTAATAATTTCGTTATTTTTCTTTGTAACAGATTAATTTAATTGTTATATTGACAAATTAAGTTCTTAAATATCATAACTGTTATTATTAAGAGCGGTGTTCAGAATAGTAAAATTATCAATAATTCGTTTATCAAGAGCTTACATATTTATTTGTAATTACTGTTATATAATGGTCATATTATCAGCTACATGATTTTCCGTTTAATTATTTAATTGTTATACCAACTATTGGGTTTGATTAACTTGGTCAGTTAAAGTTTAATTGATTGAATTCAGACTATTTTATACAAAAAATATTATTTTATCAATATCATTTACTTAAATTATAAGTTCGCTAACTTTAACTTCTGAGTTTGATAAATAATCACACAAATTAGTACATTAAGAATTGTTCAATATATAGCCTTCTTTACATATACACTATGTACCATTAAATATAAATGGATCATTACACATAAATGAATTGTTACTTTGATAAAAATACCCATTTATAAGTGTATCAACACATATTCCATAAGAAAATTTATTAATTTAGCAAATGAAGATACACTCATTAGTTATTGGATTGGACAGAATTAGTTGTGTGTGACCTGAAGCATGATTGAATTATGAACAACTTACAACATTTACTGTTGATATATAAGTTACTGTACTTATATAAGCAACTAAATTAGAGGAATGACTCTCATTAACAAGATTATAACCTGAAATATTTATGTTTATTAAACTAAAATTACTCTTTTGTGATGATATATTTAATAATATGCCAGCTGAGTACAAACAAGAAAATCTATATTATATAGAAGAATTTTGAACATCAACAATATCTTTATTATTGAAAACAATTCCTGAAAACATATATCCAGATGCTATGAGTACTAAAATAGAAGATGATATCGATACATCGCATTAAAAACAGATCAAAGCCCCTTTATGTGCATTAAATATTATTGTAATATTTATTGTTGATTATTGAATATTGTTGACATTTGAGTTGAAACCGAACACTGCAAATATACAGTCATTACTTATAGTACTTATAACTTGAGATTAAATAACAGTATTGGGATACGACTATTTGGTTGGATAAATCTTGGTTTATTTAATTAATTGAAGCATTCAAGTTAGATGAGCTATTGTTAATTACATTTAGTAAATTAGAAAAAATATAATTTTTTGGTGAGTTACTTAAAAGTTTAAACTAGCGTGGTAAATCTCGCGCACGGAGCCGCACAAATTAAGAAAAGCGTGCGAAAATCTATTTATATCTTAGTTTTCTCAATATTTTAAATATATTTTTGTATAGATATATAAAGTGTGTGATATATGTGTGCCACTTCTATACAATGAATACATTTATTAAAGTATTATGAGTTTATACTGAAGATACAATCAAAATTTGAAAGAAATAAATATAAATATAGTTAATTAGCTTTTTACAATGCTAAGAGTACAATTAAAAGATGATACTGCATTTTTACATCTAAATATTTTCAATTAACGAGCTTTGGATCTCTTGGGGGAACCAAGCTCTAAGACTATTTTATAATGATAATATTTCGTATTTTAAATCACTAATTAGTAAATATTCATTAATTTGTTTATATGCATGTAGTAAAAGTAGGGTACTGGGACACTAATTCTAAACTACTAGATAGATCAAACAGCGAGTCGCTTTCAGATAATTCACTGTCTTAAACTTTAAACTCACATGTTTCAAGTCTTCAATTGTCGATGGTTACTCATTATTTTATAATGAGTGTAATGATCTCTTCTATTATGATATTTAATCGTATTGTAAATTAACAATTCATAAATGCTTGCAATTAAAATATATTACTAAATGATTAACAATATTAATATTGTTAAAGATAACAAAAATTAAATAATTTACAAGTATAAAACAGTATTTCTATGATGTCATAATAATCTAACAAGTAGTTTAACATATTTGTAAATACGGAATCTGTTATTTAATCTCAAGTTATAAGTACTATAAGTAATGACTGTATATTTGCAGTGTTCGGTTTCAACTCAAATGTCAACAATATTCAATAATCAACAATAAATATTACAATAATATTTAATGCACACAAAGGGGCTTTGATCTGTTTTTAATGCGATGTATCGATATCATCTTCTATTTTAGTACTCATAGCATCTGGATATATGTTTTCAGGAATTGTTTTCAATAATAAAGATATTGTTGATGTTCAAAATTCTTCTATATAATATAGATTTTCTTGTTTGTACTCAGCTGGCATATTATTAAATATATCATCACAAATGAGTAATTTTAGTTTAATAAACATAAATATTTCAGGTTATAATCTTGTTAATGAGAGTCATTCCTCTAATTTAGTTGCTTATATAAGTACAGTAACTTATATATCAACAGTAAATGTTGTAAGTTGTTCATAATTCAATCATGCTTCAGGTCACACACAACTAATTCTGTCCAATCCAATAACTAATGAGTGTATCTTCATTTGCTAAATTAATAAATTTTCTTATGGAATATGTGTTGATACACTTATAAATGGGTATTTTTATCAAAGTAACAATTCATTTATGTGTAATGATCCATTTATATTTAATGGTACATAGTGTATATGTAAAGAAGGCTATATATTGAACAATTCTTAATGTACTAATTTGTGTGATTATTTATCAAACTCAGAAGTTAAAGTTAGCGAACTTATAATTTAAGTAAATGATATTGATAAAATAATATTTTTTGTATAAAATAGTCTGAATTCAATCAATTAAACTTTAACTGACCAAGTTAATCAAACCCAATAGTTGGTATAACAATTAAATAATTAAACGGAAAATCATGTAGCTGATAATATGACCATTATATAACAGTAATTACAAATAAATATGTAAGCTCTTGATAAACGAATTATTGATAATTTTACTATTCTGAACACCGCTCTTAATAATAACAGTTATGATATTTAAGAACTTAATTTGTCAATATAACAATTAAATTAATCTGTTACAAAGAAAAATAACGAAATTATTAAAATATTTAATGATACTTAAGCAGCTTAATAACAAGAAAACTAAATACTGTAAACATAAATAAATAACTCACTGTATTTAACATACACCAATGATTTAGAACTATACTTCATTTGTGGAATGAGTTAATATACATTCAAGCAAGTTAACATAAGTTCTATTTCAAATTAAGTCAGTTCCTTAAATTTTACAAATGGTTACGTATTTGATTCCGATATAAACAACATATTTATAAATATTTAATCGATTGGTGACACATTTACTATTTTTAAAGAATAATAAAGATATACAAATGTAAAAATCCAATTAAACACTTTAGTATTTGAAAAGTCAGGGTGTATATTAACAGCTAGTACAGAAGTACACATTATGTAATTATATATAAAACAAGAAGAACAATCATAATTAAAGGTTTTTTAATATTAAAAATTAAATATAATATTGACTAATTCACAGAATAGTATCATAAAAAATGTTATGATTAATTTAACATTTAACTAAATATCAAATGGGGCTATAAATTTAATAGAATAAGTTTCCGGATACTTAAGTATAAATGGATTGTAAATTTATGGTAGTTTCTTTAGTTCTGAATGTGTTGCATTAGCTGCGAAAACGATTTAAAATGGGAGTGCTCTAATAACGAACTTAGTTATCAGTTTATCAAGTTTTACTGTTGGTAACTTATCTTCTTTATGTTACTCTTAAATTAATTATAGTAAAGTGAACATAAAAAATGTTAACATTAATATTTGTAATCAGTCAATCGTAAAAATATAATCTAACTTAACATATAATTTTCAATATGGCGGTTTGATACACACAGCTACAAATTCTTAAAGTAATATTAAAAATCTAAATTATGTTTCAAGTAATAACTGGTTGACTTCGTATGTGTCCTATTCTGGATTAATTATTGGAAAATTAACTGGAAATCTAAGTGTATTATAAATTACTTCTATATGTATAGATTACAATATTCTGAGCAGTGCTTACAATACGTACTTTAATTAATTTGGCGTAATAAGTACAATTGATGGAATAATTTATATGTGTGATTCTAACATAATTCTTTAAACAAATACAGGTGTTTTTGATTAGTTGGCCACCGTTTCTCAAACAAATCATAATTGTAATAGAGCGCAATTTAGAAACTTACATCTTTAATTTTAGATGCTGAGTAATAATATAGGCACGTAAGTGTCAACATTAGTAGCAGTTCAAAATTCTGTAAATTGGTTGATAGAAGACATACAAGTAATATCAACAACACTTAAATCTGTGCAATACACTGGTTTTGTAATTGCGATAAGTAGAAATATGGGGAAATTATTTAATATTGTTTTAGATTCATCAATTAATTAAGCAAACTATGATGTTTACAATGTTTATTCTGGAATTATAGCGTAAATAGTAGATATATATTATGTGTAACCATCATCTAAGTTAACATAATTTGTACAATTTAATGGTGTAATTATTACAAATAGTAGTGTATCTGGAAACGCTTCTTTAAACTCACATATTGGAGGCATTGTAGGAGAAGTATATGGTTCCATTTTAATATAAATTATAAATGCAAATGTTACACAATTAAATTCTATTTCTACATCACCTCATCATGTTGCATATTCTGGATTAATTATTGGAAAATTATGTAATTGGTACTATAAAAATTAAGCTGAAATAAACAATACTTTTGTATATAATTCTTATGCAAACAGCAATGGTTTAGAATCTGAAACAGATTCAGGAGGTTTTGTAGGGTTTTAATCTTAGTTTACATCACTTAATATATGGTCATCTTCTTTAAATAAGAGTAATATATCATCAACTTAGAACTCTGCAGGTATAGTAGGTTATGTGCTAAATGTGTAACTTTCAGTTGTTAACGTGTAACTTGTGGATTTGCACATTACAAGTACAAATAGTATGCTGTGTAAAATATAAATAAATTAAGTTAATGGATCTGTTGTAATTAGTAGTACATAAAGTTTAGGGACTAATATAATTAATAATGTTATTTAAAGCAATTGTGAAATTACAAATGTCAATTCAATAAATGGCTGTTGAGGAAAGTGAATGTTAATTATATGTAAATATTGGATACATATCTGAGATAATATAATACTGATTTAAAATTAATATTTTATGAAAGAAAATTATTGGTATTAAATAATTATATTTTGAAATGATCATTTCTAACTAATGAATTTTGTTGACTGATTAATATTTTAATACTAATATGCATTATTCAAATCCATAACTTTATTACTTTTATGATAAAGTAATTTAAAAGCCAA
The DNA here is from genome assembly GCA_963988835.1 of Hexamita inflata. Lineage (NCBI taxonomy): Eukaryota > Fornicata > Diplomonadida > Hexamitidae > Hexamita > Hexamita inflata. The sequence continues at coordinate 60,975 of CAXDID010000655.1, read as the reverse complement.
CGACCCATTATGTTACACCCTCATCTCGTTTCTGAATTCATTTAATAAAAACGCATTATTAAAACTCATATAAGTAGTTGCATATTTCATACTGATTTCAAATAAATAATTTATACTGAAAGTATATTATCAGATTTTAAATTTAGATCTGATCAATTGTGTGCTATTTGTATTTGAATACTTACTTTAAAAAATATATTTATGAGGATTTCAATATTTTAGACAATAAGTTATATTAGAATAATTGAATATTGTTGTGTGAAATGTTACAATTAATACTGAAGATCAGTATTAAATTATACTATATGTAGTAGAAATAGTTGTTAAAACAAATATATAATTACAAAATGCCCTAGAAACGAGATTCATTACTTGTCGTCTGACAACTTTATATTTTACAGAATCATCTGCCAATTCGCATGTAACATTATATACCTCAATAAATATAATTCATTCATATTAACTGCTTCTTTATAACTATGAATTTTTTAATCCAATCATTTTTTCTACAAATGGAATTAGCGGAGGAGGTCGTGATAAAAGAAGAATTCTAAATGGCTTTTGCATGCTAATCATGTTTTGTTTCAAGACTCTTGAGGTGATTTCTTGTTATTTCTGAATTACATCGAATATTTGCGGGTTTGTAGGGCGGCAAGTTAGTTCAACGTAGCATGGATACTTTGACTTTTGTTCTGGAGCAACTTATCTTAATATTTTGTTCAGTTGCAATTTGAACTAAGGCGAGGTCGGGTCGTATATGAATGATTCAGTTAGTTCATTAAATTGCATTTCTTCGTTTAGATTTTAGAATTGGCTTTCGGTTAGCTGTGCTTCGACTATTTTTTATTGCTGTGCCATGTATTTGCGGCTTTATTCTTCTAGCAGCTCTTGTTGTATTTTATTTCTCAGGTATTCTTTCTGTTCGGCTGTTATGTTTGTGATGTTCATTTATCGTAGTACATCTTCTAGATTATCGCTTGTTTTCATTTTTGTGAGCGGAATTGTATCATTTCTTGTATTTAGTGCAGTGTTAAAGTATTTTGCACCACTTCAATCTAGATGTCGCTTTCAGTTTTGCGTCTAATTTCGAGGGATCTCGAGTCTCAGCAGTTGCCGTTGGTGTACGAGAAAATTTCCATTAATCCTCAGGTGGTGTTATCAACGTAGGACAATTCCAAGTCTATGTATTCCAAGTGCTACAAGTAGTACACCAGACAGCTTTTTAGTGGTAAGTCGGCCTTTTCTCTGGTCATTTCTCCGGGTCCGGATTACACTCAGGACTACCTCGGCCAGACAAACATCCTGCACTACATCGTCCGCCAAATCTTCTTGCAGCCCGAATCTTGTAATTATAATCTGACGTATAACCACGGGCAAGTGAACGGCGACGTTTTCGACGCGAACTCGAAGAACAACACAGTGAACACTCAACTCGAGGGCGACATGGGTTCGTACTCCGGACTCTCCGCGAAGCACATCAGCAGCTACGAATCTTTTAAGAAGCAGTTCGCAGAAAACGTAACCGTGTTACAACCCAAAGCGCACCAAGTCATCAGATTCCACGTAGCGAAGAAGAAGAACAACCCACTCCAAATTACTACCGCAAGTCTCACAATCGTGCTTATAAACGCACTTGTAACCGATTCCACTCCAATCGCATTTCTACAAGTGGGACAAGCGCTCAGAATGAACAAAAACTACATCCCGTTCAACTAAAACAGGGTCACGCGATTGCTGAGGAACTTCTGCTCGTCGGAATCGAACTTCAGCGCAACACTGTACGTGAAATCAACAGATCTGGACATTTACCCGTTCACCGTACAACTATTCGACCTGTTCAACTTCCAAGTGCTCAGAAAACCTGTCACAACTTCAATCGAAAACCAAATCATCTTCTACCAGAACAGAATTCAAGCACAACGATACGAAATACTCAAAACGGACAAAATGATCACTGCAGTAAATAACCTGAACTTCAAACCACAAGCAAACGAAAAAGACATCATCCTCAAATTACACAAAGCAGGACTGTCGGAAACCGAAATACTCAAACACATATCACAAGACAACATACTCGGTGTATCAGTTTACGACTCACTCGAAGACTTAGAATCATACAATTCAGTAGATGAATTGAGATCCGGATAAGCCAGAGAACTTTACGATAAAGTGCTAAACAATATCAAAGAAAACGAAATTCAACAATCAAAAGTAAACTTCCTTCAAGTCAACAGAAACTCATTCAGCGGCGAGGATAGCCAAAGCGAAGCTATTAGAAGCTAACAAGAAGAGAAAAGCGGTGAATTGTGTATTGACGCAGGATTTGATGATTGGTGCTGAGGTTTTGTATTAAAAATATTTATAATAAGAAGATACTTTCACAACCATTCGTCTTCATCTTCTTAATCAGAGGTATCCAATTTAGCTGTAACTTGAGCGCTAACAACTAAATTTCTTTCTTTAGAGTTTTATGATGTTACCTGTGGAATATCATCTCTATTCATAGTGTCCTGACTTACTATTTAAATATCACCTTCTACTTTAGTAATATTTTCAAGATCAAAATCGTCAGCTCCAGCCGAAGATCTTCTCGATGAAGCTGATGCTTCATATTCATATCCTTCTCTTTACATTTGAACTATATCTTTAACGTCATCATCATCGCCAACTTATTCCTTCTTAGATTCTAGCCACTTTTTAATGCATGGGAATATTTGAGCTAGAGATAAACGTTTAGCAGCGGGTATTAATTCGGATGTAAAGTCAAACGCGTCCAAAGCTGCGCATAAGAAGTAAATTACAAGTGTTACGACATAAGCATTGTTTTATACATAAATATGAAGTAAGACTGTAGCCAAAATAGAAATAAAGTGAAGCCAGTTTAAGAAATAACCTATTTCAAACGAAGTTTCGCCACTTTCTGACAATGATGGATCGTTCATAAAACTGGTGAAAACACCTATAACTGGTCCTATAACTGGAATAAACCCATAACCGTTGAATAACTAGTTAACTAAGAAATTTTAGAAATAGTCTTCTTCGCATTGATAAGCTGCGCTTAAATCTCCGTAGTATCTGTGTGCATTATATCTATGTTTAATTTCAACCAAAATACCTTCGAAACTATTAAAGACTTGCAACACAGAATTAAATAGATTTTTGCTTAATCCAGGCTAACCAAACTTTTCATTTATGTATTAATTCATTTTTCTTTCCAAATCATAGTTAAAACGCATAACAGGAATAAGTAAAAACAAGAGGCAAAATATTAAGCTTCCCTTAAATACATCCATATCTTATTGTGTTACTGTGAATATTCCAAGTAACATATAGGCAAGCATACCTAAAAGTACTCTAAAGAAAGAGTCAACAAAGTTTTCTGATTGCATACGATTACCATTTTCAACTAGTTTATCTTCTGGTTAAACTATACCTAAAGGAAACATTAAAAAGTTAAAGTTAGGAACAAAATCTGATGTTAAAATAAACATTGGATACAATAAGTAAGTGGTTATTTCTAAAACTGCACATACTATTTAAATACATACTGCAATAATACAGTTATGGGAGGTGGAATTGCTTTTTCTTGTTTACTATGTGAGTAATTATATATTAAAATATTTTGCCACTTCTAATGCGGATGACAAATTCCAATAAATAATCTCAAGTTGGAGATTATTCATGAACTACTCATTAACACAAGAGGGCCAAAAATATGATTTCGATCGTATTAGACCATAATCGACTATTCAAAGTCGGTATTTAATATTCCAAAAAGGAAAAATAGAAATTACCACATGCAATAAAAGGACGGCAATGACAAAAATAAACGCGGTAGAAGATGTTTAGGGAAGGTCAACTAATTCACTTAACAAACTTAGGCAGTTCTGAAGCGTTTGTATTCTCTTCATTTCTGGGTCCAACGGATGAATTCATAAAATATTGCACCAATCTGAACTAGTTATATCACTTGTTTAAGATGTCCCTGTGTAATTTCTACGTTTTAGTCAACAAAACTAATTTATGAAAGATTTATCTCGAAAATATATGGTAGTTAAGCCTGATTGGAGAAAAGAATAAGAGGATCCAATGATTGGTATACGGACGCAATATGTAATTTATAACTAGTAGCGCAAGCACTGGACCTGCAGAGGACCTCGGTGTTCATCTTCAACTGGGTCAATCTGAACGATTTTAGGTATTTCTTAATCACGAAAAACAATGGAGGACTTTTTCTTTCAATCTCAACCGGGAGCTCAAGATGAAGTATGGGTACTTCGCTTAATTAGAATTATAATTCAGGTAGTTACAGTCGCTTTCATTCTCAATATTCAAATAATGAATGTATTTTTGTTTCTTGAAGAATGAAATCAAGTGGGTTAGTCGGGCCCAGTATTAAATAATATATTGATGCTACTCTAAAACAACAGTTATTTTACTTATGATCTTCCACTTCCATTTCATAATGAGAAATCAATTTTCTTGATTGTTAAATTATACAACGTTAGGTAAAGTTGAAACTTATTATTGAAGTATATACAGAGTTATATACGTTAATTATTGTAGCACAGCTATCCAAGGCTCAACCAGGCCTTGATGTGATTGAAGCACTTTACAAATCAATAGTAAATAGAGTTAATGAGTGTATTGATGAGGAGGGAGAACACACTCATTATTGAGCCGGGCAGTGATATAAGTAAGATTCAAATAATAAACTTCATTCTTCTTCCTAATTCAAAAAAGCATTTCGAGGGCCCACCACTGTATTTATAGGTATTGATAATGCAAATTAATTGAAGCTAATACCGCTGATATCTAAAATTGCATAAAACGGTGCAAGTACAATAAACAATATTGTATTAACAAATATTTGACCTAATCTAATAAATACAATACCGAAATTTAATAGCACCTAGAATATTAATGTAAACGCTCCACACAGAAAGTCAATTAAACAATTATATTTGCACAATGTGAAGTAATAGGACCCTACAAAAAACATAATAAATACTGTATATTTAGAGGGTCCATGATTTTCATTTGTAAAATATATTTCCATAATTGCTTCTCCAGTAAATAAATTGACCCAATTTTAAAATAGTAAATAAACGTTTAGTATGTTTCTAACTACAAATCCGCGCCAATCTATTCCTCCGAATTATTCATCATTTTCATCGTCTATTTCAACAAATTTTTCTTTTTTAGCTCTTTTTTATTCTTTAATTTTTTTAGTGATTTCACAATTTCGTTTGATTCGTCTTATCCTTTCTTTATCAACTAAGTTGTAGCAATAATATGAACGTAAAAAGGTTTAAATCATTAAAGAGATGAAAAACGCAACCAATGGTCCAATATAAACAGAAGCTGGAGATTTAGCAATCAATTTATCTGCAATATCTGTTAAAAATTGTGAAGGTGCAAGTAACATTGAACCTTCCATAAAGGAAGTATCAATTTTTAGAAATGTTAAAAATTGAGTGATATCAGCGATCAAAAGTATAGCTCCGACAATTGATAAAATTAAAATGACTAACCAAACACAAAATAGTTAAATGACTGTTTTTGCTTTATCAGAACTACATTTAAATACATACTAATACATGTTAGGCAAGTCGTTCTCTTCTTCCTCAGCAAACTAAGTTGATTTAAGAGCCTGTCTTACTATCGTATAAATCCATAGCACACATGGGAAAATACATAAAAATGTAGTACCATTAGAAACGCTTATTATAAGTAAAGCAAGAGCACCTAATGATCCAGTCACTGTTTTTAAAATAAATGAAATTTTGACTTATTTACTTTCCCAAATTCTATAATCTTTATCTTTAACAATCCAGGCAATATTAAATACAATACAAAGAACACAAAATATTTAAGTTATTACTTTTGTGTATGCTCCTAAGAATATTAGATTTGTGCAAGTATTGTATATGTAATTGTATATGTAATCTGTACTAGGATTTTAAACCCAATTAGAACATTCTTTTTTCATTTAAGGATCTTTTGGCGTTAACATAATTACGGGTATATACTCTAATCTATCAAAACAGCAATATCCACTTCCATATTTTGAATTAACTGATTATTCTAACTGCTTATTTAACGATAAGTCAAAATTCTTAATAAAAGGTTCTTAGATAACAAGTGGTTGAGCAATTTAAAATGTTATATTACGATTCGTAGAAGCAATAAAGCGAACGCATTTATTTTCAATGATATTAATAGTTGAAGGGCTTTCTGTTTCATCAACGTAGATATCAATGTCAGTGTATGTCGCATTTATACCCTAAACAACCGATTTAGCGTGATATACGAAGTGTTATGTTGTGGTTGTTAAATCAAACGGTGTATGGTACATCACGCAATCTTTTTCAGTTGTTCCGATGCATAAATGACTGTAATTGTTTATAAGACCTGGGTGAGTTATTGCGGATGGATATCTGTAAGCGCCTATTGGAATTGCGGTAAAGGGCTGTGATTAATCTAAATTAATGAAGTTATACCTGATACATGTGTTATTGTAAATATAAACGTAATCGGCAAAAATTCCAGCAGTATAGGCCAGATATGTTGAGTTATACCCAAATTCGATTTCCTTAAAGTCATTCTGATTGTACGTTTCAGTTTTTCCTATTTTGCATTTGTACAGATCAGTGGAGTGGTACAATTCTGGTGCATCACCGTGTCCAATGAGAACTGTGTTCTCCGAGAAGTAGGATGTTTGAATGTTCGGGAATGAACCGATTGAGTCCAAATCGCAGTTCGTAATTGTGTTATCCCTCAGGATTTTTGATACGTTTCCGTCAATTTAATAAGAGGCTTAACCCCTTCTAAAATGAATTACTTAGTTGGTGCCGTTTATGTACTGAATTTAATAGCACTAAAAAGCCTTGGAGGATTCTGTGAAATCTGGAGCAACCAACGGCGCAAATTTTTGAATGTCATTCAAGCCTGGGACTAACGCTATCGGAGTAGACGCTGACATAAGATTTACCAAAATGATCATCTGGAGTGGACTTTGTTGATAAAATTATAGTTAGATTATAATAACTAGCCATTCAGAGAAATCTTTAAGAATATTTTCTCAGATTCTTCAATATTTATGAAATGTTATAATTTTTCCAATTTATAGATAATATGACAATAAATGAAATTTAATGATTCCAATCCACAAATGATATTTGTACAAATACTAAGTCAAACGTGCACGAATTCAGCAACTAATGTTACATTATAGTGCGGTTCATCTTCATGCTCAAATGATATGTGCGTAATAAGTTTAAGCAGCAGATATTGCAACAATAATTGTATGGTCGGATGCAAATTTACTAACGCAATAGATATTAATTCAAATGATGGATTAAACACACGTACCATATCATATGCCGATGTATATTACTGCCCATCTTATGTTAGTGTTATAAAGGGAGTAATTATCACTATAGGTGTACTAACTGGGGTTGCTTTAGTCGGAACTTTAATATTTTACTTTGTTCACTACAGAAAAATAAAAATTGAAAGAGAAAACGATTTATTTGATAAAGTTACCAAAGAACTAATTGAGTGAGAAATTATTATTAATGTATTTGTAAAAGAATTATAAGTTCTCAGTCTTTTCTCAACTTTTTAGCATCATATTTAACGTTAAGTTTATATTTAATTCTTCTTTGAGTATAAACTAATTCCCATATGAATATAATAATTGTGGCAACAACTACTACACCAATAATGATATAAACTATAAGCCTATTTATTTCTGCGGGTGCATCAAGTTCTTTATATGTATTATCGTAACAATACCATTATTTTTCAATACGTTTATAATTATAATCAATTTCTGTAGCGACAGTAACGAGTTTATAATAGAATACATCAGTGAAATTACAAATACAGTGATGAACAGCTTGACATTCAGAAGCCTTAACAAATGTGTTCCCTGCAAAATTATCACATGCGAGAGGACCAGTTGAACAAGTTGCATTTTTGCAATCAATATAACTACCAGTTACTGCATCTGTGCAAACTTGCATTTTCACAAAGATTAGTTACATCATTGTAAGTGATGTGGTAATTTTATTATCGTTATAAATTTTATCAATTTGAGTTATTATGAATATTGAAATTTAATGAAAAAAAAATTTATTATAACTTTCTCAGAACTCACTTATAACGCTTAAGTATTGTGGATTATGATTGGTAGTTATACAATAAGATTTTATATTATTGTTATTACACATACTAATTATACTCTAATTATGATTATAACATATAATTTTTGTGACTCCTCACATCCACTCTTCATCGTCATCATCTTTTTTCCCTTTTAATTAACTGCTAAGAGGTCTGGATAAGTGTTTAGACGCTGGTCTTGAATTTGGTCTTGAATCACCTTTTAATACTGAATTATTGTTACTATTCAGTGAATTAAGCTTTAATGATGGTCTTGGTGCTGATTTTCTGCCTGTTTATATAATTTAGCTAGCTTGTGAGTCTTGCATTTGTGTGGTTAGTATTAATCCTGAATCGTTGGCATTTTTATCTGACTGTTTCATTGGTTTTTGCTCATTAACAAATGTGGCTTTTCCTTTCATTGAGATTTTATCATCTGTTTGTTTCTTGTTTCTGAAGTATTTACCGATGCATGGGAATAGTTAGAGCAGACCGAGTCTGGAAGCTTCTGGTATGAGTTCTGAAGTGGAGTCGAATGCGTCCAGTGCGGCCAGGAAGAAGTAGAATCCGATGAAGATTAAGTAGGTGTTATTTGGTATGTAAACGTTAACTAGGACTGCGACAAGAATAGCGATGAAGTGCAGCCAGTTGAGGAAGTAGCTAACTTGCAGTGTGGTTTCGCCTCCTTCTGAGAGTGATGGGTCGTTCATGAAGCTGGTGAAAACGCCTACGACTGGTCCGATGACTGGAATGAATCCGTATCCGTTGAACAGCATATTAGTAAGGCAGTTACCGAAGTAGTCTTCTTCTGTGTCGTATTCAGCGTTCAGGTCTTCAAGGTGCTTGTGGCAGTTGTTTTTGTATTTGAATTCGACTAGCATTTCAACCAGTGAGTTGAATACTTGTGAGATGTTGCTGTAAATATTGCTTTTAAGTCCTGGCTGGCCGAGTTTGATGTTTACAATCTTGTTCATGAATTATTCGAAGTCGTATTGGTATCGCATGGTCGGGATCAGTAGGAATATGAGCATGTACACCAGGCTGTCCTTAAAAACCTCTAAATCCTGCTACGTAATAGTGAATATGCCCAGGAACATGTACGCGCAGCACGCGGTCAGGACCCTCAAGACGCTGTCCACTGCCCCCTCGGTCATCATCTGCCTCCCGTTTTCGGCCAGTTTCTCCTGCGGTTGAATGACCCCGAAAACGAACATCAGGAAGTCGAAATTCGGCATAAATTCGGCCATCAAGAGATAAAGAGGGTACAGAACGTAATTCGCGGTCTCAAGAACTGAGAAGAGGACCTCGAAAACGGTTGTAATTAAAGTTACTGGAACCAGAATCATAAACTGAAGGAAGGACATCCCCGAATCGTCAATTATAAAATAGACGGGTGCTGTGATTATGAAGATTATTATGTTGGTGAAGGACTAAGCTGCACGCACGAAAATTATGCAGAAGTTAACAAGGATTTGCAAGAGAAGGAAGTAGAAACCACTTAAAAGCTGAATGAAGACGTTGAATTTGCACAAAACAAAGAGATAAGCGCCCAAAATGGTCATAATAAACACTTCAGAGCCAGTGGGACCGTCCTGCTCGGAGTAAAAAATCACCATCAACATCTCACCGTTGGTGAGCTGCATAAAGTTGTAAAAATAGGTCATAAACGTGAACGCAACCTTGATCCCGAACCCCTTCCAATCCGCACCACCCTCCTCCTCCTCGTCATCGTCGTCGTAACTCTCCAACGTTAACTTCTCAGATTTAGCCTCCTTCAACTTGATCGCATCCGGCTTCAAACCCTACTCCTTAGCTAATTTAAGCTGCTTCTTCCTCTTGTTCTCGGCTATGCGCTTCACACGCATCCTGTCTACCTGCTTCCTAAAGTACCTGCTTCTGCCAAAAGTCTGCAGTGAAATCAAAATCACCATCAAAATGGCCGGCATTATGTACACAGCCCCAGGGAATAAATGCAACATATCCTGAGACACATTCGTTAACCAGTTGGACGGCAACATAAAGATGGACTAATCAATGACAGATAAATCTATCTTCAAAAAGCCCAAGAACTGACAAATATCTGCTATGGAAAGAACAGCAGAGAAAATGGAAAGCAACAAGGTAATTAACCACATAGCAAGCAAATTGGCTACCAAACTGAGCCCAGCTCCAGAGTTGCACTAGAATAGATACTTAAACATGTTTTTACCAATTGATTCGGTTTCATAAGAAGTTGCTCCTATAACCTCAACGAATAATTAATAAACCCACAACGCAACTGGAACAATGACAGTTGCAGCGACTCCAGTCGAATATGCAACACAGTTCAAAATAAGCGATATTGTAGCCAAAGATATCGTCACTAACTTGATTATTAAACGCTTCTTATTAAACCAATCCTTTTTCTACCAAATCCAGGTCACTTAAAATATAATGCAGAGAATAATAAATAATATAACTATCAGTTATGTGTATGCACCTAAAAACACCAGATCGGCACAAGTCATTTTCATAAAATTGTATAATGGTTGATACTCAGGTGCTGTTTTTTCATGAGAGCATGCTGATTTGGTTTGTTTATCTTTTGCTGTTAGTAAAGTTAGAGGATAAAAACGAAGTTCATCAACACAAACATAACCAGAAGCAACTTTACTGCTTGGAGAATTCGTAAGCATGTGTTGAGCTGCAATTGTAAAAGTTTCAATTAATGGATTAGTACTATTGGTTGGATCAGGCTTATAAAATGTAAGATTTCTGGCACTTGCTGCTATAAATTTAATACATTTATTTTTGATAACTTGAAGTTCAGCAGGATCATCAGATTCATCAATAGTGAATTCAAGATTTTAGTAACTGTTATTACGACCGTGGACAATAGATCTATGCTGGAAGACAGAAATATTTTTAGTGACATTCATAGTAAACGGCACGGTAAAATTAGTACATTCATCTGAGTTATCGCCCATACAAAGTTGAGAATAATTGCTAGGCATCCCTTTCTTTTCAATAGGGTTAAGGAATCTGTAAGCTCCTGGTGTTATTACAGTATTATCGTTTGAAAAGTTAAAATCAATGAACTTATATGTTATACAAGAATCTCTTTATATGTATTTGAAAGGTCTTGTGAGAGCTGTATCATATTTGAAACCATATGGTCCATAATTGAATTCAACAGAGAAATTTGTATCAGACAAAGTAGCGTTATCAGTTTTTGTCATGTTACATTGATACAGGGTGCTAGAATTATAGAGCTCAAAGTCAACTGAGTGACCCATGAAAATATAAGACTCAGCAAAGTGATCCCAATTGAGAACAGGAAATTGGTTGTACGAATAGTTGAAATCGCACTTTTCATCAGGTGTATCTGTTCTATTTATTGCTACAACAAACCCATCGACGTAATACGATGGCATTCCAAGCTTAAAATATATAACTTTCTCGGTATTGTTCTTGAAGTACACTGTATAGCATTGGAAGTCTGTTGGTGCTACCGTTGGGAATATGGGTGTTACGAACGGGAACTGCTCGTTTATTGTTACATTGCCCGGATCAAGTTTGTGTTCCGTTAAAATATGCGCAAGTAGTAACATGTTATTATTGGGGAGGTGGAAACCATTTTCTATTATTATAAATAGCAATATAGCATATATCAATTCGCGAAATTTAATGAAATCAAAATATTAATAAATATAGTCATTATTTTCCATTAAGTGCGCAAAATGAATGTATGAGTAAAGTGATTTCAGTCTAGATCGTTGGCGTCGATAACTTGTTCTGACTTTGGGAACCATACTTTTTGTATTTCTTCAAGGTATTCGTCAACTTCAGCGAGTTCTTCCTTGTACTTGCTCCTGATCAGTTTCAGCGCGGTTTCGTTACATCTGACTACTGACTAGTAAAGCAAATCACATGCCTCATCTTTATGCACCTCTAAAACTTGTTCGCACATTCCAAGCTCTTTTTTAATCAGTAGTGATAGGAAATAAGGTCTATACAAGTTTTTAATGTAATTAACAACTGGGAAAGCTGCTTTGGAAGCTAAATCGCACCTCTTAAATTCAGTGTCCAATTCACACATCCAGTGGATAATGATGGGTGAGTTTTAGTTTTTATTGTATAAAACATCAACCAGTTTATGTTACGCGGATGACTTGATTATATTTTTGGCTAAAATGAAGTCCTAGTCAGTTTCAAGGGTTAACTGCTCGAAGAACTTGGCTAAATATTGGTGAGTTTCAGGAGAAGAAGTGTGCTTGGCTATGAGGGCGAGAGCTTCAGTCTGCTTCTTGTGTCTCAGGAGTTTTTACACATCGGTCTTGAAGGATTGAAGTTCATCATAGTTCATTTAGTGATGCGATTTATTTCAATTTTATTTTACTTAATCAGTTGAAGTGATGTAAAATATAATAGACTATAAATTGTAATCCTTCAAAAACAAAAACTTGCATTCTGTGGGGATTGAACCCACGCTGACTGCTGTCAATAACGGCCTTAACGTTACGCCTTAACCACTCGGCCAAGAATGCACATATAAAATAAATAGCATTATATATAATATACTTATATATTGAAATTTAATAACAAAAATTGTAAATCGCATTGTAAGTATTAGTTTAGTTGAAAATAGAATAAATAACACTTCAAATGCTGTTTGCCAAAATATTTATGTAACAGTGTATGGTGTAGCGCTTCGATGAGAAGCGTGGTATTGATTGTAACACAACTTCATGCTCAGAGTACGAAAAATGTGACTTCTTTAAAACAGAAGCAGGGTGTAAAGCTAAATGCACAACAAATTGCACATTATAAAAATCTGCATAATATGTTGTCTGGAAAGTTGGTGTACCACATGTAGAAATTGAAACAAATGTTTACGCATGCGCTGATGCTTTATTTGCTAAACCAACATCAAATCTAATCCAATGTTTAAGTATTATCGGTATTGCAGCTGCATTCTGTGTGGGAATGAGCGGCATTTTTGCAGTTTATTATTGGGCTTTCCGCAAGGGTAAGATAATGGTTAAATAAGAACTTATATTATATCAATTGTTCTAAAGAAAGGAGCAACTTGAGTGATCTGTTATATATATATATAGAAACAGAAAGATTATTATTTTAGAAATTTTTAGTGTTAGCATGGAATATATCATATATTCCATGCCAACACTAAAATATATTCAATATATATCATGTTATTCTTTTATTTAATACAAAGTGGTCATTTCCCAAAATCAATTTTCTCCGTTTTGCCTAATTAAACAACGGGTGTAGAACTTCTTACTTCAGAACTTCTTAATATTTAACTCAGTGGACTAGGTCCTCTTAATGGTTCTTCATTTTCGAATACAATGCAAGATTTTGTTTATGAACTCTCTGGAAGCTATTAATTGCTTAATTTAACTTCGCTCATTTGTGATTGAAGATGAACGTCTTCAAGAGACATAAGTCTCAATTTACTTCTGTCAGCTGATGGTGGTGGTGCAATAAATTTCTTTTCGTTAGGCTTTGGTCTGTCCGCTTTTATCTCTTTTTAATTTTTAGGAGCCTATTCCTTAAGTTTAGCTTATAAACGTTCTTTAATACTTAAAATTTTATCAATATTTTACATCAATGAAGTGAAACAATACTTTAAATTAACGTTATATATTATGTATATGAAATGATATCATGTTAAATGTACATAATAGTCAGTATCTATTTTAGTTTTACAGTCAATCATTGATGAAATTCAGTTATTCACTCTAATAATTTTATTATTATGTCCTTTAATATAAATTATTGTCCCAACACCACTTCCAATCATGTTCATAATTCAGAAAGCTTTGCTTCATGCAGAATTACTTTCAGTAGGATCTAATGTATTTGGTAAGTTGGGCGTTCATGTAGACGAAACTAAGTTACCACTATCTGCTAACTTCTAAAGAGTTGCCGACTTCACTCAAAACGGTGTTAACCGTGTTCGTATGGGTGTTAATCATGCTTTTGCTACCGACACAAGAAATGTGCTCTATGCATGGGGTGACAACACATATCAACAGTGTGGGCAAACTGTCAACAATGTTTATGTGAGCAAGCCGATGGTTGTCCCATATTTCGCCGAAAACAAGATTAAAGTTGCGTACGCCGATGGTGGTCAACACCATTCTATTGCCATTGACGTTGATGGTACTGTGTATTCTTGGGGTTCTAACTTTTCTGGCTAAGCCGGTAGATTAACTGGTGATTCCAGTGTTGCTCCAGTTGATACTTCCAATTTGTTGGATGGTGAGAAGGCAACTGGTATAGCCACCAATATGCTTGCCTCGTACATGATTACTAACTAAGGTAACGTGTATGTCTGGGGTTCGTGCCAGCATGCTCTCTGCGGCGCTGGTCACACTGCCGCTGATATTTTGTACATCCCAACCAAGATGACATTAGCCTTCAAGGTTGCCAAGATGTACATCGGTATGTTCGGTATTTACTTCTCCGACGACGCAGGACAGGTCTACGCCAGCGGTGTGAACACCTATGGCGAGCTTTGCCTCCCAGCCCAGGACCCAGAAGACCCAGTCCAGAACCCACAAATGATCAACATGAAGGACGTTGACGACATCCAAGCCTCCTCCCAACACGTTCTCTTCCTCAAGCAGGGAGCAGTTTACGCCTGCGGTAACAACAAGCAAGGCCAATTCGGTGACATAGCCGCCGGAACCTACGAACAACCAGTTCTCATCTCAAATGGTGTTGGAAATGTCATCAGCGTTGCCGCTGTCAACCAGGGAAGCTACATTCTATCCGATATTGGCCTCTTCAGCACAGGAACTGACGTTACAGGTGAACTCGCCCTCGGGAAGCCAAAGCTCGTTCAAAAGAAGTTCATGATGGTTCAAATCAACTACGACCTCACCGAAATCGACAGCCTCTCCGCTCACAACAACTATGTCTTCATCTACGCTCAAGAACAAGTCAAGAAGGGAATGGGAGCCGGATTAATCACAGCCATCGTCTTCGGATCCATCGCTGGTGTAGTCCTCATCGTCGTAGCCGCCATCTACATCTACAAATGCTCCAAGAAGCCAAAGTATAGCTACATTTCCGAAGAAAAGAACAAACTAGTTTTCAATGACGATCAGTGGTGATATTGGTTAAATTAATATTGATAATATAATTAACATATAAAGCATATGCACATAATAAATTGATATAGGTATACCCTCAAAAAATTACAATGAAATGAGATCAGATTTACTCTATAGTCAGTTCTCTATAGTCAAAATTCGTCTAATAATAGAGCTTCCGCATATCGTCAAATACATGCACATCAACATTGAGATGTGCGTTAATTTTGATATCCTGGATATCAAAAAGATGTGCATATATATAAAGATCTGCGTTCGTTTGAGGATATGCATATTACTATAAATGCAGATATAATGTAATTTTTCCCACTCCCATCCTAAATCTGGGCAGAAATAACGTGTTAAATAAGAAATAACATATGTATACAAAATAAATTCAGTACTATTCATTTATCATGAATGAATCGCATGTTTCGTTAATAAAAGCTTTCTTTATACGATACGCTATTAAAATAGCAAATTTTGCATTTTAGTGAGTAAACACTATAATAATGAACTACTGTGCTCAATATTGATCGAATGATAAGTGTTATGCACATATTTTATATAGAATTTGTTTTTAGAATATTATTGTTTTACAATTATCTTTTGGGATTTTAGAATTCTGTGAACGTAAATTTCAATCCAAACTTAAACTTAATACATAATTTTACACACACCTTGCGTATTTTTGATAAGTTTTAAGCTCAAGTTTCGATCACAGTAACAACTCTTAAAACACGAGATTCATGTATGGAGTGAAGATATTCTGTAGTTAATGTTTAATTTTCGATAAATATTCTATTTGTTAAACAGTTAACAACAAACTCAACACTAGATCTATAATTAGATTTTTGCGCACAAAATAATCATTATTGATATTATTATGTAAAAGGATTCGTCTTAACTTAGTTTTATTATTAAATAGAATAATTGTTCACTTTAATAATCAAAGTTAAAACTGATTCTGAATTACAGCTTTTTGTAAAAAGTAAAATCTAGTTAGATTAACGTTGTTCCATTGATTTTCTCATAAGTTATATTATATATGTCCTATGAATCTTTACATGTCTAATATAATCGAAAATCCTTCGTTTTATAGCGAAATGACCATAAAATATTTATATGACAAAAATGAGAGATGTAAGTATAATATTAAGTATATATAAATATAATATCTTAAATATTATCATAGATATAATAGGACTGATATCCAATGCGTCTACGTGTCGTACGCAGATCTCGGATACATGCAGATGTGGTGTGTATTCAGATGTAAAATTATATCTGAAACATTTTTTTATCTGAATTAAAATAAAGTGCAGATACTCATGAACATGCATGAGTTTTTCAAATCTGCGGAAGCTCTAATATTGATGAAGTGAATATTTAATTTAACATACATAAATGTGATAATAATAACCAAATTTTGGAGTAAAATTTATCCACTTCAATTTTCATCTATCAATGCAAGGATAATAAGGACCCCCATAACAATTAGCTCCAGGCGTCTCGCTACTTGGCGTCGCTCAAGATGAGACTGGTCGCCCAGTATACATCGTTCGTGACCAAACGAATAAAAGAAGAGCCAAAGGATTAGAAGCTCATAAGTCAAACATTGCTGTTGCCAGAGCATTAGCCAACACATTGCGTACTTCATTAGGTCCACGTGGAATGGATAAGATTTTGATTTCATAAGACCGTGAAGTCACTATTACCAATGATGGTGCTACTATCATGGAAAAAATGGAAGTTGAAAATCATATCGCTCGTTTATTAGTTGATTTATCAATATGTTAAGATAACGAAGTTGGTGACGGTACTACTGGTGTCGTTGTTATTGCTGGTTCACTTTTAGAACAAGCCGAAGATTTATTGGATCGTGGCATACACCCAATAAGAATTTCTGAAGGTTATGAAAAAGCATGCGCTATAGCGTGTTCTCATTTAGAAACATTCGCTGAGAAGATTGACTTTGGTGCTAACCGTGAATTATTAATTAAGTCTGCAATGACTTCCTTAGGCTCCAAGATCATTAACAGATATCACAGATAAATGGCTGAAATATCTGTTGACGCCGTTTTATCTGTTGCTGATTTAGAAAGAAGAGATGTTGATTTTGAACTTATCAAAGTAAGATCAAAAATCGGAGGCAATCTTGATGAAACAAAATTGATCAATGGTATCATTTTAGATTAAGAAATGTCCCATATTGGTATGAAAAACAAAATGCACAACGCCAAAATCGCTATCCTTACCTGTCCATTCGAACCTCCAAAACCAAAGACTACTTATAAGATTGATATCGACTCCGCAGAAAAGTACAACAGCCTTTATAAGTAAGAGTAATAATTTTTCGTTGATATGGTTAAGCAAGTTAAGGACTCCGGTTGTGATCTTGTTATCTGTCAATGGGGTTTTGATGATGAAGCTAACCATTTACTTATGCAAGCAGGAATATCTGCTGTCAGATGGGCAAAGGCTGAAGATATGGAAGCCATTGCAGTTGCCACCGGTGCTAGAATTATTGCTAGATTTGAAGATTTAGCTCCAAACAAGTTAGGTATTGCAGAACATGTTGAAGTTTTAACTGTTGGTACAACCAATGACAAGATGATGGTCATTTAAGGATTTGATAATAAGTTTGAAAATGGACAAATTGTTCCAAAGACTATTACCCAACGTATTTCTACTGTTTTCATTAGAGGTGGTAATGCTATGTTAATAGAAGAAGCTAAAAGATCTTTACATGATGCCATGTGTGTTGTTAGAAACCTTGTTAAGCAACCACTTATTATATTTGGTGGTGGTGCAGCTGAAATAGCTTGTTCTTTAAAGATCGCCGAAGAAGCTGAAAAGATTAAAACCAGTGAATAATACGCTCTCAGAAAATATTCTGAAGCTCTTGATGCTATTCCACTAGCTTTAGCTAGAAATTCTGGTTTGCAACCAATTGAAACTTTAGCTAAAGTAAAGAAGGCTCAAGTTGAACAAAAGAATCCACGACTTGGTGTTGATTGCTTATCCAAGGGTACTAATGATATGAAGGAGTAATTCGTATTTGAAACCCTCCACAGCAAATAACAATAGCTAATGCTAGCTACACAGGTTGTTAGAATGATTTTGAAGATCGACGAACTTATTGAAGAAGACGAACAAGTGTGAGACATTTCTTTATAATCTCAAGTTTTTATATTAAAGTAGTTTTTAATTATGTCAGGTAAAATTTATTAATAGAAACAGTAAGACGTTGTTTTCATTTGCCATACTGTAATATCTAAATCGGATCTGATTTTTTCATATATTTGTAAACACATTTTCAATTATTATACATAATAAAGTGATAAATCTATTCATTCATCATTTTCTATATCATCTGAAATTGTTATCGATCGTAGTTTTGATGGCGCGCTCTTTGGAGTATAATTTATTTAATTATTGGTGTATTCTACAGCAACTTGTTTTATTTCAACATTAGTTTGCTCATCAATGTGATATTCTTCACCAAGGTACTCTTCTGCATCCTAAAGTTTTTAATAACAGTTACCCATTGATGTGGTGATTAAACATAAACATAATAATCATAAATAATAATTCTAACGCGTGAACCACAATTCATTTATTTTAGTGTAAACTTCGTGTAAAACAGATAGAAACGTTTAGTTTATTTTTCTATATTTCAACAGTTTTAATTAATATCCTGAGAATAAATGAAACGTAATGTGATTGTGTATAAATAAATTTCTACATAATTTATAATTAAATAATAACAATGTTATATAAATAGGACATTTCATGTCATTCCCTTTGAAAATTTTGCAAATCAAAATGTTGACTAAGATCATAGCAAACTATTTAGCTTATAAAAGGTATAAACTTTGAGTAATGATAGGAAGATTAAATCTTAATTTATGATATGAAAATGAAATGATAACATCATCATTAATATATTTAACTGTTGTTTATTTTAATGTACGTATTTTAATGGATACATTGTTTAATTACTCAAGGCAGTACACGTTGTACTAGGATTGTAACCAGCTTTGGTATTGAGGCGGAAACGAAAATTCAATTGTTATTCAAATTTTATTGGATACGATCACCATCAAGGACCTCTGCGTAAACGTAACACCTACTTTGATTATACAAAGAATGATAGAGCAAATAAAGACTCAAAAATTGTAGCAAGGAGACTTCCAAATTCTCAACGAAAATACAATTCAAGTACACTCTTTCAGCTGCTCTGCAATCCAACTGGCAGGGAAACTTCAGAAATTCTTAGAAGAACTAAAGTCGGTTATCGTTTACGGTATACCTGGGTGTGAAGTTTCCATTCAAGACTACTCGTACGCTCAGTTCAAGAAAGAGGCGAAGTACAAACAAGTTGCTGAAAACAGACATGACTTCGATCCAGAAAACATGGCAGAACCAGCTCAAGACAAACAGTACAGTTATGGGAGGTGGAATTGCTTTTTCTTGTTTACTATGTGAGTAATTATATATTAAAATATTTTGCCACTTCTAATGCGGATGACAAATTCCAATAAATAATCTCAAGTTGGAGATTATTCATGAACTACTCATTAACACAAGAGGGCCAAAAATATGATTTCGATCGTATTAGACCATAATCGACTATTCAAAGTCGGTATTTAATATTCCAAAAAGGAAAAATAGAAATTACCACAAGCAATAAAAGGACGGCAATGACAAAAATAAACGCGGTAGAAGATGTTTAGGGAAGGTCAACTAATTCACTTAACAAACTTAGGCAGTTCTGAAGCGTTTGTATTCTCTTCATTTCTGGGTCCAACGGATGAATTCATAAAATATTGTACCAATCTGAACTAGCTATATCACTTGTTTAAGATGTCCCTGTGTAATTTCTACGTTTTAGTCAACAAAACTAATTTATGAAAGATTTTATCTCGAAAATATATGGTAGTTAAGCCTGATTGGAGAAAAGAATAAGAGGATCCAATGATTGGTATACGGACGCAATATGTAATTTATAACTAGTAGCGCAAGCACTGGACCTGCAGAGGACCTCGGTGTTCATCTTCAACTGGGTCAATCTGAACGATTTTAGGTATTTCTAAATCACGAAAAACAATGGAGGACTTTTTCTTTCAATCTCAACCGGGAGCTCAAGATGAAGTATTGGTACTTCGCTTAATTAGAATTATAATTCAGGTAGTTACAGTTGCTTTCATTCTCAATATTCAAATAATGAATGCATTTTTGTTTCTTGAAGAATGGAATCAAGTGGGTTAGTCGGGCCCAGCATTAAATAATATATTGATGCTACTCTAAAACAACAGTTATTTTACTTATGATCTTCCACTTCCATTTCATAATGAGAAATCAATTTTCTTGATTGTTAAATTATACAACGTTAGGTAAAGTTGAAACTTATTATTGAAGTATATACAGAGTTATATACGTTAATTATTGTAGCACAGCTATCCAAGGCTCAACCAGGCCTTGATGTGATTGAAGCACTTTACAAATCAATAGTAAATAGAGTTAATGAGTGTATTGATGAGGAGGGAGAACACACTCATTATTGAGCCGGGCAGTGATATAAGTAAGATTCAAATAATAAACTTCATTCTTCTTCCTAATTCAAAAAAGCATTTCGAGGGCCCACCACTGTACTACTTGATGACCATCACGCCCAAAAAACCGATGTAGTTGCTGAGCAATCCGCTCATCAATCCATATCTGTCTTACACCAGCTCAGTTCATGACTGTAACCAGCTGTTCGGTATTGAGGCGGCCAGACAGCTCATTTTGGACGAAGTGTACACGCTCTACAAGGACTACGGTATGAATGTGTGCCACTACCACGTGCAGATCCTGTCTTCGTTCATGACAGTTACGGGACAGGTGCTGGGCTACACCAACCAAGGTCTGAAGCAGGTCAAAAAGAACAAGACTATCTTGTTGGTCAGCTTCGAAAGAACCGGAGAGTATCTGTTCCAGGCGGGTATCCAAGGCATTCAGGAGAAGTTCAACGAGGTCTCTGAAGACCTGATCTTCGGGAACTGCTTCCAAATCGGGTCCGGCGGCGTGGGACTCCAGTGGGGCGACTTCGAGACAGAGGCGGAAACGGGAAGAAAGTGGGAGTGATTCTCGAACAATTTTATTTTCAATCTTGGCTCACTTACTAATTTATTTTTGCTCCAGAACAATGGACGCGACCGCAAAGCTGATTCTGGCCGTGCTCGTAATATTTCCGGTTTACTGCTTCACCATGACCTGCGCCGTGAGAGAGCTCCACAAGGCGGTGCTGAGGCTTAAGCTAAAGCAGCGCATAGAAAAGCGAGTTCAGGACGTCTACAACACGTTCCCGCCTCTGGTGTACAACCCGAGCCTCGTGCAGCAACTGTCTCCGAAGATTGGAACGCGATGCGACTCCTTACTAATTCTATCGAATCATTAAAATTAATAGATTCATGTCTCGGATCTATTCGAGTCCGTCGTCTTGCAAGAAGAAGACCTGGACGCGAGCACGCTGGTGTTCTCCCAGCCGGAGATGTTCAGAATAGAGAACGAGATCCTGTTCGCGAACAACGCCCCGGTGTCGTTGCTGTCAGATTTACTGAAAGCTGATGGAAGCCCTCTTCTTCACGAGCTTGCTGGAACATCAATAAACGGTTCAGGAGATATCATTCAAAATGGAGCCGTTATTATGAACATCAAAGATATTTTTGTTAAAAATATTGATGGGAATCTAACATCACTTCAGACCGCGTCCGAGTTCTCCGTTTCGAACGGCGTAGTCTACTTCAAGCAAAAGCCCCTCTGCAGAGTAGAAGATGTTATCAATTCTGGAGAGAGCTCCAACAAAAGTATTATAATATCTGCGAACGGCTCGGTTTTCTCAGACGGAGTACATCGCGGAAACCTTCGCGACTTGTACTTCTAGAACACGAAGAGGCTGCTAGATAGCAGCAGATTTTAAATACTAGACGGGATACTCTGCCACAATATGAAGCCGCTGTGCCGCCTCCAGGACGCGAGAGACAGAAACGGAGGCCAAGTTCCGGACGCGTTCGTCTCGACCTGCGGATGCGTCTTCTCTGGAGGTAGGTACATCTGCGATGCTTCAGACCTAACAGTTAACACCGATACCGGGAAGCAAAGTGTCGAAGCGCCTTCGCCGTTCGGAATAGTCGGTGGAGTCGTGTTCAGAGGAGAGTCGGAGTACTGCAAGCTCCAGGCTAACGATATAACTGATGGCCTCACGATCTCATCCAATGGCTCGATGTTCAAAGAACTGAAGTATCTGGGAAACATCCGCTCTAGCTCCGAGTTCAAAGTGGAAAACGGGACTCTGTTCTAAAGCGGGAGGCCGCTGAGCTAAATAGAGAACATCACAACGAAGAACATCACGGTGCTGTAGAACGGAGCTGTGTACGAAAACACCGAGTTCATAGGAAGAGTCGAGAAACTGGAAGTGGAGGTATTTGGTCAAAAGTGCCTCTTGGATCACAACATGTTCCAGATTGAAGGCGGGGTCGTGTACTTCGACAAAATGCCTATGACGGCCGTTTCAGAACTGAACCTAGAAGACTAGATAACGATTGGAACAGATGGAAGCATCTACAACAAGAACGCGTTCGTGGACAACATTTCTTCCCTCATGAGCAAAGATAAGTACAGCATCGAGGACGCGGTTGTGCTACGCAACGGTGCCCCGGTGGCGTGTGTGCAAGATCTGGTGGACGCCGACGGAAAGCCATTGAACTTCGACCAGCAAACCAGAATCACCGAAAGCGGCTCGTTTATCCACGGTGGGAAGATAACTAGCATTTCGGCCACGAGACTGCTGACGCACAAGAACCAACTGGTGAAAGCAACGCCGCCGCTGTTTTCAACGAGAGACGGCTCGGGCCGAGGTAGGTTCATTGCAAGATCGGATAAATGACCTATTCAAATTCGATATAGACGGCCAGGTATTGAGGAATCACTATATGAGCTAACCAAGTTATGTTAGTGCTTATGACTACTGGAGAAAATTAAAACAACCAGAAATACTTGAATTTTTGGAGCTGTGCAATATAATTTAGGCCAGTGAATGTCCATGTGAGCGAGTGTTTTCAGAACTCGGTTATATAATAGATCAAAGAAGAAACAGAATAAGTGTAGAGATGATTCATGCTACATATATAGTAAAAGACAACGCACGTCAATAATTTAAACATCGTTTCGGTAATGAGTGAAATAATTGTTAAAATTACCACGTCCATCATTAATTACCACGTCAGTTTTGCAATTCCCACGTCCAATTACCCATCTCTACGGCTCGGCGTACTTCAACGAAGAGTTCTTCGGGAAGTGCGAGCAGAACGCGGTCGTGGCCAACAACGGGGCCTGGTTCCAGAACGGCAGGTTCGCTGGCTACCTGAAGCCCCAGGCCTACAGCAGGGTGAACCTGAAGGACATGGTGACGCGCGAGCTCCAAGAGGTCTCCAAGAGCATCGCGAAGCTGGGGAACGCGGAGAGCCGGATCAGGGATATAATTGATAAATGAACTTGATTCTACGTTCTATTCAAAATTTGTATTTACATTTGTACTATTTACCTTCATATAGAAATTTATCGTTATATATATTTTATAATACGCATGATTGTATTCTAAAGGAGCTAATATCTATTTATGATCTACATATGTTATATATAGCGCGCAAAACAAGGCACGAGTAACTTAGTTGCTCGAGTAAAATATCACTAATATATCGTTATAAATATGCTTTCGAGGTTCTCTAAAAACGATGATAAACGAACTCACACCTGACTCTACGTACTACTTTGCTGTTCCTGCTTCTTCCTGTACACCAGGTAGCGCTTCACCACGTTGAACACCACGTCCAGGGCCCCCGAGATCACCGCGCGCTTCACGGCCCTCTCCTCTCGGAACAGGTACAGCGACACGAACTTCACGCAGAGGGTCTTCGCGAAGGCCTCTTGCGGCGTCATGATGCGCTTGAAGGTGTGCTGGAAGTAGAGCCAGATCGAGTCCGTCAGCAGGAAGTACACGATGCCGGCCAGCTTGTTGGAGGCGAGCATCGCCAGGAACAGGCGCGTGAGCACCCAGGAGGCCGCGATCTGCTGTGTCGTCGGCTTCTTCTGCTTATGATTGTGTGAATCTGTATGTCTCACCTTCTGCTGGACGGCCGCCGCCATCGAGTACACGAACTCCCCCAGCGACTGGGCAGGCAGGTCGTTGGTCTGCTTCAGGAAGTAGTTGTAGCTCTACGTTTGGAGTGGAAAAGATGAAAGGCTCACTCCATGGTCACGTAGGCGTTCATGACGGCGTGGGACTGCAGCCGCCGGTACTTGCTCTGCTGGGCCCGGAGCTTCTGCGCGCTGTGGCGGAAGAGGCCGAACGCGTTCACGCCGAGGAGCAGGCACGCGAAGGCGGTTCCGTAGACCTTCATCTGGTTCGAGGCGTCCGCCGTGCCGAAGAACACTATGGCGACGACCGGAGAAGCGATGTCGTTGAACACCAGCGAGTACACGGACACGAGCAGGAAGCAGACGGTCGTGTTCTCCTGGCTTGGTTGCTCGAGCGAGCTCAGGAACATCAGAGTGGCTCCCGCGGCGCTGTGGGCCGACTTGGCGAGCTGGTGCTGCTGGCTCAGAACAGTCGACCCGAAAGCTGCACACGAAGCGGCGACGAGCGTGGCCCTGGATGACGTGGACTTGGAGAGGACGACGAGTATTTGTTCAGTTACTACCAGAAGAGAGGCGGCCCAAGAGCGGCTGTGGATCTGCGTGCACAGCTGAGCTATCAAAACGAGGTTCAAGATCTTCCAGAAAGTCGACTCGCTTGTTGCAGATTGGTTCTGGACCACCACCGCAGCTACGATGCTCACGACAGACACGTACGCAACCAGGTACGATAAGGTGCGGTTCTTGGCGTTGGATCCTGTGTTCATTGGAGTGCTGTAGACTTGTAAAGTGTTAATTTGTAGAGTTAAGTAAGTTATTGTCTGATTGAATGGTATAGATTAACTTAATAGAATAACTATTATAATTTATATTTTATGTTTCTTCATTTTAAGTTTATATTATAACTCGAATATAAAACTAAAATAACAATATCAGTGGGCGATGTGGATGCCTATTCGTTTCCCGTTGATTTCTTCTCCTTTGAGCAGTTCGATGGCTTCTCTGGCTGCTTCTTCGGACTCCAGGCGTACGTGGAACGAGTCCGACTGCTGGCTTTGCTTCATCGTGACCACTTTTACTTTGTGCTTCTCAAGGAGCTCGGTAACTTCCTGAGCGCTTCCCTTCGTTCTGATGACAATCGCGTTGCAGTTTCTCTTGCGCGGAACTTTCCTCTGGAGAACGTTCACGATGAGCGGTTTCCCCATGAAAATTTAATTTTATAATTAGTTTATAATTAACTCGGCGCTGCCCAGTGGTTTGAACACGGCGATATTGTTTTAAACAGCTACTGCTGATTTGTAGCTGTCCTTGTCGTACTGGATCTTTAAATTGTCCAGGAACTCCTCAATCTGCTTCGAGTTCGCGTGCTGGCCCTCCTGAAGCGCAATTGATATTATCGATTCCATTTCTTTGAAACGAAAGGTCATTAAAACAAGAAATCACATATTTAATAGACGTTCGTGTAACTCACACTCCAATGAGTGATAAGTGGGATTCATTTTACTTAGCCCACAAAACGGGGATGTACCAGGATAGGCACTGGCTTTGGCAGATATTTCCTGAGATATTCCCTTTGCCTCCAGACAAGTCCTACGACGAGTGTTATTGCGAGAAAAGCTGCTGCCAGCACTGCGGAATTTTGCCTTTATCCCAGTTGCCTTGTGCGCACACTCCTAAATACAGCTCATTATTTTCAAAAGACGGGTTGTAGTCTTTCAGGCATGTGGAGACCCCTTTTCCTCCTCGTGACTACTCCCATTAGTGCGTGGAGGTGCTCGAGGTCGGTTGTGGAGTGGGCAACACCTCGTTCCCGTTATTGGAGAAGAACGCAGAAATATCCTTAACCTGTGGCGACTTCTCTCAGGCAGCCGTTGACATCTTCAAGTAACGCCCTCGATTCAACTCCGAGTTCATAAACTGCTCAGTGATTGACGCGACTTCATTTTAAACGGAGAGGAAATTCGACTTCGTCGTTCTCATGTTCGTTTTATCCGCTTTGAATGAACAGTAAATAATTATTGCTCTTCAAAACTGCGTTTAGTGCCTCAAAACGGGAGGGACGTTACTCATTTTCGACTACGCGGCCGGTGACTACAGAGAGGAAAAGAGGCTCAAGAGGGGAGAAACGGGGACTTGTACAGCATTCGGGCGCCTGCTAGAAAGATAGAACGAGCTCACACAGGCGCTATATTTCAATTAGGGGTTTAAAGAGTACATAGAGCGAGAGTACGAAACGAAAGAGTACAAAATACACACAAAACAAGAAACAAACAGAAAAACGGGAGAATAATGGGTCAAACAGTACGTACTCGCCAAAATCGGAAAAACTGAGTGATATTTTAATACCTCACACACTCACGCTCATAAATAAAAATCGCAATTACAAAATATCTGTATCTCACAAAATCACTTAGATTGGAAACAAAGATGAAAGCCATTTTAATAAACTGGAATATTATCAACCACAAGAATTATTAAAATGTATATTATTTTTACTTGGCTATAGTAAAAGTAGTTAATGTAAAAACAAACTTTCTACAAAAAAGATCTAAAATGTCTCTTAAAAATCATAGTAAAAAACTAATTAAACCACTACACACATACGTAATATTATTAATATTATGTATATATGTTCACATAGAATAAAGTAAAGTAGTTACTTGATATTAAAAAAGATGTTAAATCACACATAGTAAATACATTAAAGCTGTTACATAAATGAGGAAGCAGAATCACTTAGATTGGAAAAAAGATGAAAACCATTTTAATAAACTGGAAATTCACTAACCACAAGAATTATTAAAATATACATTATTTTTACTTGGCTATAGTAAAATAACTAGTATATATTTATTTATTGCGTTTAGATGTATTGTTGGATTCTTGCTGTTGAGTGAGTCATGTTATTAAATTAGGTTACTTAAAGTCAAGAAAAATATGCTATTCAACAACTTAATTATTTAATTTAATTATAACTATTTACTTTTCAAATAAAACACTTTACAAGTCTACAGCACTCCAATGAACAAAGGGTCCAACGCCAAGAACCGCACCTTATCGTACCTGGTTGCGTACGTGTCCGTCGTGAGCATCGTAGCTGCGCTGGTGGTCCAGAACGAATCTCCAACAAGCGAGTCGACTTTCTGGAAGATCTTGAACCTCGTTTTGATAGCTCAGCTGTGCACGCAGATCCACAGCCGCTCTTGGGCCGCCTCTCTTCTGGTAGTAACTGAACAAATACTCGTCATCCTCTCCAAGTCCACGTCCTCCAGGGCCACGCTCGTCGCCGCTTCGTGCGCCGCTTTCGGGTCAACTGTTCTGAGCCAGCAGCACCAGCTCGCCAAGTCGGCCCACAGCGCCGCGGGAGCCACTCTGATGTTCCTGAGCTCGCTTGAGCAACCAAGCCAGGAGAACACGACCGTCTGCTTCCTGCTCGTGTCCGTGTACTCGCTGGTGTTCAACGACATCGCCTCCCCAGTCGTGGCCATAGTGTTCTTCGGCACGGCGGACGCCTCGAACCAGATGAAGGTCTACGGAACCGCCTTCGCGTGCCTGCTCCTCGGCGTGAACGCGTTCGGCCTCTTCCGCCACAGCGCGCAGAAGCTCCGGGCCCAGCAGAGCAAGTACCGGCGGCTGCAGTCCCACGCCGTCATGAACGCCTACGTGACCATGGAGTGAGGCTTTCATCTTTTCCACTCCAAACGTAGAGCTACAACTACTTCCTGAAGCAGACCAACGACCTGCCTGCCCAGTCGCTGGGGGAGTTCGTGTACTCGATGGCGGCGGCCGTCCAGCAGAAGGCGAGACATACAGATACTCACAATCATAAGCAGAAGAAGCCGACGACACAGCAGATCGCAGTCTCCTGGGTGCTCACGCGCCTGTTCCTGGCGATGCTCGCCTCCAACAAGCTGGCCGGCATCGTGTACTTCCTGCTGACGGACTCGATCTGGCTCTACTTCCAGCACACCTTCAAGCGCCTCATGACGCCGCAAGAGGCCTTCGCGAAGACCCTCTGCGTGAAGTTCGTGTCGCTGTACCTGTTCCGAGAGGAGAGGGCCGTGAAGCGCGCGGTGATCTCGGGGGCCCTGGACGTGGTGTTCAACGTGGTGAAGCGCTACCTGGTGTACAGGAAGAAGCAGGAACAGCAAAGTAGTACGTAGAGTCAGGTGTGAGCTCGTTTATCCATAGTTTTTAGAGAACCTCGAAAGCATATTTATAACGATATATTAGTGATATTATATTAGTGACATTTTACTCGAGCAACTAAGTTTACGTGCCTTGTTTTGCGCGCTATATATAACACATGTAGATCATAAATAGATATTAGCTGTCTTTTAGAATACAACCATGCGTATTATAATAAATATTTATAAAGATAAATTTCTTTATGAAGATAATTAAGTTTAAGTAATAATTGAAATAGAAATACAGATTGAATAACATGTAGAATCAAGTTCATTTACCCATCGTTTCCCGGAACCGGCTCTCCGCGTTCCCCAGCTTCGCGATGCTCTTGGAGACCTCTTGGAGCTCGCGCGTCACCCAGATAATACACTTACTGAGACTTGATAGCTTCATTTGAAAGTGATTTGGTTAAGATTTACAAAGTTCCGATAATTCAAAGTTCCGATATTTTGCTAAAAATATTAAACTCTGATATATAGTTAAATCATAATAATTGTAATTTAAGGTAACACCACCTCCTTTGGGAAATAATGGCAGAGTCATTTGAGGATGTTATGAAACAAGAGTGTCAAAAGCAGCTCAATATAATCGACAATTTGCGAAAACTTGATATAAAGATCAACGGTTAAGCATTTTCTCTTCCAAAAATAGCGGTTGTAGGAAATCAATCAGCTGGCAAAAGTTCACTTCTAAGATGTTGTTGTGGGTTTGATTTACCTAGAGATAAAGGACTAACTACCAGATGTCCATTATAGCTGTCAATTAGAAAGGCTTTGCACTTCAGTGCCAAAATTGAATACAAAACATAAGAGGGTTCAGACGTGAATATTACAATCAAAAACAAAACTGAAATAGCACAGTACATTCTCGACGCCCAAGTTGCGATTACTGGTAACAAAACCACCATATCAGAGAGTTTAATTTCACTTACAGTGAATGATCCTGATATTTCAGTAGATCTGACGCTCATGGACTTGCCCGGACTCACGCAAAAAGCATCGAACGAATAAGATAAAAACACGCCGGAGCTCATTAGAAAGTTGGTTGAAAGTCAGATTAAAGACGAAGCGACTATTATTTTGCTTGTGCTATCAGGTTAGGATAACAATGAAAATAGTGCTGGGTTCACAGTCGCTGAAAAGTACGACAAGGAACACAAAAGAACTATAGGTGTAATCACGAAAATCGATATAGTGGAGGAGCACATGCTTGACATTGTAGCCAACAACCTTAGTGGAAATGGGGCTATAGAATTGAAACGTGGATATAATGCAGTTATATGCCATTCTTATAATGATATTCAAGAGAACAAGTCAGACGCAGAGGTTAGAGAAAAAGAAAGTCGCTACTTTGAAAGTAAACCTGAATTCAAAAATGTTCAGGATAAGTGTGGAATACTAAATTTATTGAAAAAGCTTTCCAAGTTACTTATTGAACGCATTGAGGAAACCATGCCGACTTTGAAAGCGAGAATAGAAGATGCCTTACTGGATTAACTATGTAAACGAGATAAGCTTCCAGAGTATTTTGAAGAAGACGAAGCGTCGAGAAACAAGGTAATTCACAATTTCATCATCAAAATCGCAGATAAGCTGAAGACATTGGAGAGCACTTCTTTACAATATGGAAAGGAAACTCTTTCTGTGGCATCACAAATCCAGAAAAGATGTTAAGACTTTTAGAAACACACAAAAGATACTATACTGAAACTAAGCGACGTGGAACCAGAAGAATATGAAAGCTTACTCACCCGTTACACAGGCTTCAGTCTCCCGAACATGCTTACGATGCCAATGATTTAAAGCTTCATAAGCAAGGCGGTTAAGATTTTCACAACAGAGTCAAACAACTTAATTGATTGTTTCGTTTAAGACCTCGTGGCTTTTATTAACGTTAGCATTTAAGATGTGTTCCCATGTAAGTCCACTTTTAAGTTGAAAGAGCTGTTCGAACAAAATTTGAAGCTCTTCACCAAGACTTCGTAGAAGAGCGCGAAATCAATGATTCAAGTAAACTTAAAAGCGGAACAGTACAAGTCCTTCGGCGGTGAGTGCTACCTCAACGCCCTCAGTTCTCTTGAACAACAGTGGCAAGAAGCCAACAGCTAAAAAGAAGGTAAAAAAGAAATGACGAACGCTGAGCGCCTAAAACTCTCGGTTGAAGCATACCTGACCGAGATGGTCAACGTCTACCCGAAGATTATCGTAGGACTGGTCATGCACAACTTTATATACGGAATGGAGAACGATGTTCGCGAGATTGTGATATTGGGCAAAGACGGAAATCAAATGAGTCAGAAGGAACTGAATGCGTTGATAACGAATGACCCAGCAATGGAGATCGCCAGACAAAACCTGGAAGAGCAAATTCAAAAGCTCAGACAGGCCCTCGAGATCATATCCCAGCTGTGAGAGAACTAATTTGAAACATCCTTGATTTTATAGTATTAGTTTAAAAGTAGTATAAGTTTAAAGAGCAACTAAGTTACTCGTGCCTTGTTCTGCACGCTATATATAATGCGTATAGCTCAGAAATTGATGTTTGCTGTCATTTAGAATAAAAAATATAATTCACGCGTTATCATAAGATATATTTTATTAAAGAAACAGATTGAAATAGAAATACAGATAGAATGGTACGAATCAAGTTCATTTACCCATCGTTTCCCGGAACCGGCTCTCAGCGTTCCCCAGCTTCGCGATGCTCTTGGAGACCTCTTGGAGCTCGCGCGTCACCATGTCCTTCAGGTTAACCCTGCTGTAGGCCTGGGGCTTCAGGTAGCCGGCGAACCTGCCGTTCTGGAACCACGCCCCGTTGTTGGCCACGACCGCGTTCTGCTCGCACTTCCCGAAGAACTCTTCGTTGAAGTACGCCGATCCATCTCTTGTCGGAAACAGCTGCGGTATTGCTTTCACCAGTTAGTTCTAGTGCGTCAGCAGTCTCGTGGCCGAAATGCTGGTTATCTTCCCACCGTGGATAAACGAGCCGCTTTCGGTGATTCTGGTTTGCTGGTCAAAGTTCAATGGCTTTCCGTCGGCGTCCACCAGATCTTGCACCAGCGCTACCGGGGCTCCGTTTCGTAGCACGACCGCGTCATCGATGCTGTACTTATCTTCGTTCATGAGGGAAGAAATGTTGTCCACGAACGCGTTCTTGTTGTAGACGCTTCCGTCTGTTCCAACCGTTATCTAGTCTCCGAGGTTCAGTTCCTAAACAGCAATTATTGGTATTTTGTCGAAGTACACGACCCCGCCTTCAATCTGGAACATGTTGTGTTCCAAGAGGCACTTTTGGCTAAATACCTCCACTTTCAGTTTCTCGACTCTTCCGACGAACTCGGTGTTTTCGTACACGGCTCCGTTCTACAGCACCGCGATGTTCTTCGTTGTGATACTCTCTATTTAGCACAACGGCTTCCCGCTTTAGAACAGAGTCCCGTTTTCCACTTTGAACTCGGAGCTGGAGCGGACGTTTCCCAGATACTTCAGATCTTTGAATATCGAGCCGTTGGATGAGATCGTGAGGCCATCTTTAATGTTATCAGTGTGGAGCTTGCAGTACTCCTACTCTCCTCTGAACACGACTCCACCGACCATTCCGAACGGCGAAGGCGCTTCGACACTTTGCTTCCCGGTATCTGTGTTAACTGTTAGGTCTGAAGCATCGCAGATGTACTCACCTCCAGAGAAGACGCATCCGCAGGTCGAGACGAATGCGTCCGGAACTTGGCATCCGTTTCTGTCTCTCGCGTCTTGGAGGCGGCACAGCGGCTTCATATCGTGGCAGAGTGTCCCGTCTAGTACTTAGAATCTGCAGCTATCTAGCAGCCTCTTCGTGTTCTAGAAGTACAAGTCGCGAAGGAATCCGCGATGTACTCCGTCTGAGAAAACCGAGCCGTTCGCAGATATTATAATACTTTTGTTGGAGCTCTCTCCAGAATTGATAACATCTTCTACCCTGCAGAGAGGTTTTTGCTTGAAGTACACCACGCCGTTCGAAACGGAGAACTCGGACGCGGTCTGAAGTGATGTTAGTTTCCCATCAATATTTTTTACAAAAATATCTTTGATGTTCATAATAACGGCTCCGTTTTGAATGATGTCTCCTGATCCGCTTATTGAAGTTCCGGCAATCTCGTGAATAAGAGGGCTTCCATCAGCTTTCAGTAAATCAGACAACAACGACACCGGGGCGTTGTTCGCGAACAGGATCTCGTTCTCTATTCTGAACATCTCCGGCTGGGAGAACACCAGCGTGCTCGCGTCCAGGTCTTCTTCTTGCAAGACGACCGACTCGAATAGATCCGAGACGTGCATCTATTAATTTTAATGATTGTGCTATAGAACTAGCGAGGAGTCGCACCGCATTCCTATCTTGGGCGACAGTTGCTGCACGAGACTCGGGTTGTACACCAGAGGCGGGAACGTGTTGTAGACGTCTTGCACTCGCTTTTCTATGCGCTTCTTTAGCTTAAGCCTCAGCACCGCCTTGTGGAGCCCTCTCACGGCGCAGGTCATGGCGAAGCAGTAAACCGGAAATATTATGAGCACGGCCAGAATCAGCTTTGCAGTCGCGTCCATTATTCTGGAGCAAAAATAAATTAGTAAGTGAGCCAAGATTGAAAATATAATTGTTCGAGAATCACTCCCACTTTCTTCCCGTTTCGGCCTCTGTCTCGAAGTCGCCCCACTGGAGTCCCACGCCGCCGGACCCGATCTGGAAGCAGTTCCCGAAGATCAGGTCTTCAGAGACCTCGTTGAACTTCTCCTGAATGCCCTGGATACCCGCCTGGAACAGATACTCTCCGGTTCTTTCGAAGCTGGCCAACAAGATCGTCTTGTTCTTTTTGACCTGCTTCAGACCTTGGTTGGTGTAGCCCAGCACCTGTCCCGTAACCGTCATGAACGAAGACAGGATTTGCACGTGGTAGTGGCACACATTCATACCGTAGTCCTTGTACAACGTGTACACTTCGTCCAAAATAAGCTGTCTGGCCGCCTCAATACCAAACAGCTGGTTACAGTCATGAACTGAGCTGGTGTAAGACAGATATGGATTGATGAGCGGGTTGCTCAGCAACTACATCGGCTTTTTGGGCGTGATGGTCATCAAGTAGTACTGTTTGTCTTGAGCTGGTTCCGCCATGTTTTCTGGATCGAAGTCATGTCTGTTTTCAGCAACTTGTTTGTACTTCGCCTCTTTCTTGAACTGAGCGTACGAGTAGTCCTGAATGGATACTTCACACCCAGGTATACCGTAAACGATAACCGACTTTAGTTCTTCTAAGAATTTCTGAAGTTTCCCGGCCAATTAGATTGCAGAGCAGCTGAAAGAGTGTACTTGAATCGTATTTTCGTTGAGAATTTGGAAGTCTCCTTGCTACAATTTTTGAGTCTTTATTTGCTCTATCATTCGTTGTATAATCAAAGTTGGTGTTACGTTTACGCAGAGGTCCTTGATGGTGATCGTATCCAATAAAATTTGAATAACAATTGAATTTTCGTTTAATACCTGAGAAATAGAACTGATCTGTTCTAAATACAGTGGTTCTATCTAATTTCTCAAGAACTTTGCCTGGAACTGACAATCGACTGTTTCTTCTCCAGATCTACCGTAAATATCTATTTTCATCTTCTTCACCTTTCTTATGACTTCTGGATACAGAGTCATAACAGCATCGTCTGTTTTAACGGCGTTAAATATCTGAATAAGTCTTGGCACACCCTGAATTTTAGAGGCGAGACCTGCAAAGTGGAATGTTTTCAGAGTCATTTGAGTTGTAGGTTCACCTAAGCTCTGGCCGGCCAATGCACCGACTGGGGTTTGAGGTTCAAGCCAGTTAGGTTGTTTATTCACATATTTTCTCATCTCCTGTATAATATTTTGGATAATATGCTTTTCGCAAGATATGAGTGCCAATTGTTACTGCTGGAGTTTGGAGGCAAAGTAACTGTCGAAATATTAATGAATAACGTCTTGTTCGAGTTAACATGGTTTTAGTCCAAAGTATTCTGCGTCTATCAAGCCTTATACCAATTATTTAAATTACTCTATTTATTCTTATGTAATAGTTTAATTGACAACTTGAACTTCGCCTTTCATTTCCTCATTACTAACAGCAAAATCAATCTAACTACTAATAAACTAACGCATATTTTAGTTATACAACTTGTTGATAACAAACCTATCCTCTGCGTCGAATAATATAACTCTATCACAAACTGTATTATATTTCCAATCTACAGTCACAGATTCTAGATTTTTAAGTAACTTTCTTTAGATATAACCTGTTTGTGCTGTTTTAACTGCTGTATCGATAACACCTTCTCTACCTGAAGTAGTGTGGAAAAAGAATTCAAATGGATTCAAACCTGTAAAGAAAGAATTTTGAATAAATCCAAATTGATATGGATTGTGCATAGAGTCTTCATTAAAGTGAGGTGTGGTTCTGGTATAGAAGTACTTTTAAATCATTTTATTTGAAACAGTTTATTGAGATAAAAGAGATGTCATTTAAATTTAATTGATAATAGAACCTTTAGAACCTGATTTGGACATAACTAAAGTTGAGTTATTATTAATATTTTAATAGTAATAAATAAATCTAATAATATCTTCTGAAAGCTTTGTACGCAGATCTGATAACATTCCAGAAATTTCATTTTAACTAACTTTAGTAGTTGCAGGAGCTATTTCAGTATTTATATATGATCTTAGTTCTGGATATCTCCATAATTATTCTATCTGAGAAAAGTTAGTGAAACCTATCTTTTTGAAACATTCCTTAACATAATTTAGTTTCTATTCCTAGAATTCATCACTTTACCAGATATCACTAATACCGATACTAAAGCCATATGTTTGCATATATCTAAGCGTGATACGTTGAATAGAATACATCAAATCTAAGACCTATGTTTCCAAGCGTTTATCTTTATTTTGATCTTAACTCACATGTTAAAGCATGGCAGCAAATATTCCACCAAGGTGTTTTTTATTAAGTGTTCCTTTTAGTACAATTGAATTTTTAACTAAAACATCTCCAGATTAATAATTTATTGGGTTATCAATAGAATGATTAACGATTATTTAAGATATAATTTACTTTCCAGTATAAATTGGACGTGGATAAATAATAGCTGGTTGCTAAATTTAGAATGAAGCCTTGACATTATTCTCTGATTTACCATATATTTTTTCAAATACTGTGTTTAGTGGTTTTTCCGTTTCGTTGAAACTATTAACTCTGTCTTTAACATCTTAGTCGATTTCACGTTTGGGGGCATCACCTAAATAGTTTGTTGTATTTACACCTAAACTTTACCAATCAACCATTGTGTGTTAACAGAATTCAGAGTATTAGAACCAGGATTCTCTGCTCATAATGAACAAACCACTGATAGAATCTTGCATGATTTAAATTGATACGTTACCGTTTGAATTATCTACAAGATTATCTTCATGGTTGATTAGCGTTGTACCTTCTCCAACAGCTTCCATGCCTTAGGGGAAATGAATGTTCATTTCATCACCATCAAAGTCAGCACCAAAGTTTGCACAATTTGCAACGTTAAACTTAAAGGTTTTGAATGGATGAATTCTTGCTTTAAACATGGCGATAGAGGTTTTGTGTAGTGATGGCTGTCTATTGAATAGTAAATAATCGTTATTTCTGAGATATCTATGAATAATATCGCCAGGTTCAATATCAATTTATTTTTACGTTGTCTGCAATGTTGCTGTTGGAATAGACAGATAACTGTAAGTTTTAACCTGCTATTCTGGGGTAAAATCGTCAAGAATTTTTTCTTTTGGATCAAATGCGTTTGAAAGAGCGTCTTTGCTTTGTTGTGTTTGATGCGTAAATGAGTACATGTAATTTTACCTTGCATTTTGATTTCTGTTTTTAACTTCCAGTTATCTCTTAAAAGTGTTTTTCTTTTGGACTTGGTAGAATAGTTCGCTGATATCTTATCCTCCAGTGTTGAATTCGTATTCCCACCAGTTATCTTCTTTTTATTTAGTCTTTTGAACAGGGACGAATTCATCTTAAAATGCTGCTGCTTTATCAACTTTTTCGACTTAATCATTTTTAATCAGTTCTCTGATGTATTCTATGTTTTGTTCGGTGACTATTTCTGGGAATGTGAGAATTCTGCTGACTGCGTATGGAACTCCGACTTCATCAATTTTCAGGTTTGGGTCCGGTGAGATAACGGATCTGCCTGAGTAGTTGACTCTTTTTCCGGAGAGGTTTCCTCTGAATCTTCCGTATTTTCCGCTCAGGCGCATCAGAATCGAGTTTTTGAGTTTTTCTTCTGGTTTAACTTTTGCTTTCAGCTCGCGTTCGACTTTGTTCTTTGTGTTCGTGTCCTCGTCCTTAATTGATTAGTTCGTCTCAGTTTGAATTAGATTGTAGAATGATTTTAGCGGGTCGACCCCAATCATGAGGCAGAAGTCATTCTGCACCTGTAGCCAGGTCATGAGTAACTTGTCCTTGCCCATGTTGAGCGAATCTTTCAAGGCCAAATTATTCAGAATGATTCTGCCCAGGAACATTGTGAGCTCGTCCTCGTTCGACTTCTTCGGGTCAAGAGAGGAGCGAACGGAGGGTCTAATGCAACTGGGTGGAACTGGGATCGTTTTCAGGATCAGATTTTTGGGGTGGTTGTTCCTTATGATGGAGGTGAGCTTTTGTAAATCGCCGTTTGGGATGCGGGAGAAGATCTGGTACACGTACTCGGGGGTGAGGAGGTACCTGTCGTTGTTCTGGTTGTACACCATCTTGCACAGCTCGCCGCAGTACATGCAGGCCTTGGTGTCCTCGGGAACCACACGCGCACACGTCCAGCACACCCTGTTTAGGAGCTGGACAATGGGCTTTATGTAGGCAGGGTGGAATATGGGCAACTCGAGTTGTATGTGACCAAAATGACCAGGGCACTACTCAAGCTCACGATGACACGTTAAACACGTACCATTCTTTGAAGACATACCCAAATGCAAATCCAACAAACCACCTGCTTACGGAGTGGGATACTGCGTATATAACGCATTCGTCTGCACATTTAGATGTGACAGCTTCAACAACATCGGACTCGAAAGCACTTCAAAAGATGCAGCTGATATTTACTTTAACATTAGGAGGAGTGGAATAAGCAGTTCACAAAATAATATAATATACGTTATTTAATAACATTTCACTTCATACTAATCGCATGCCCAAGATTCAAATTACTATTAAACATGAATAATCTGAAACACAAATAGAGTGCTCCATATCTAACAGAATAATATCATTAAAAGGCCAAGTCTAAGCACTGCTTAAAATTGATGAATGCTACATTATTGATGAACAATAAAATGCTATTTTAGATAACGATTACTTACATTTAAGTGAACTGTATGAAGTATAAAAGCCACTTACACTAGTCATTTTACCAATAACTACTGATATTTCCAATTTTGTACAACCAAAGCTTCTACAGCTTCCATATGGCGATTATTTGTCAGGATTTTCAGAAAAATAAAATGTTGACGAAACTATACAACAACAAAGTATAAGCTAACAAAAATTTTAGTGTGGGCTTTTTAGAACTGGATTTACAGATAAACCAATATTAAATTGTGATTTAATATAACCATATCAGCCTTTATTTACATTTTAAAATAAAGAAAATATAACAGTTAATGATCAAATTGCTCCGCTTAATATTAAAAGTGTAAGCGACAACATTTAAGAATTCAATTTTGAAATATTTGCTGATAAGTTGTATGATCAAACAATTCAACAACAAATATATAACAAGCTTGAAAAATTTGATCCATAAATAATGAAATATCCGTATTTCCCACATGTCATATTACCTAGTTCATCCAATTAAACTATTTAGATTATATTTAGTATATAATCTGAAACAAAAAAGTATGAACAACAGTTTGACATGTCTCCGCACTTTTCGGCCGATGAAATAGCTTGCATGATATTTGCGAATTTTCCAGATTTGAGCCAGAAAGAGTACTGTTTGAAAATATTTGACCAAGACATTCATTTCATAGGCATGAGGCCACTCATAGACTACGACTTCGTGAGGGAATATTTCAGAGAAAAGAAAAACCTTATCATGACTGCCGCGCCTGTTGAACAGAGAACCCTAGAGATACAAGAGTACTACTTCGACAACGAAAGGGCCTGCAAAGTATACTAGTGCGACTCCAAAGTATGCGAGATTGAGTCCCGACTTCAGCAGTACCAGTAGTACATCACTGACAGTAATTTCGTCGAATACTGCAAGACAATGCTAGAGAAATTCAAAGACAGTGCCATCAACGTGTAAAAGCAGGCCTTGCAAATCAACGCATCATACAAGCCGGTTAAGCTATTTAATGACGTGAAAGAAACAGAAGAAAACAAACTAAACATTGAACTCTAAGACGAGCAAATGGAAATCAAGATCAAAACACTCACCATTCCAACCCAGGCATCGAAGCATGTCACCCAGGGCAGGAAAGAATTTGAAATAGATATCACCGACTACAAAGACAAGTATTTTAACCAAGCCACCGAAACAGCCGATTATGACTGGAGCAGAGTCGTGGACCAGACATTCAAAGCCCCGAAGCTTAAACAATAAAAAGTAGCTGATAAAAGAATATTGAAACAGCAAACGCTGTCAAACAACGTCTAATTTGGCATATACTAAAAATTTAGACAACACGTTATTCAAATTTCGACCTATTTGGTGTACGGTTCCCGCAACTTATCGAAGTGCTTGTACACGCAGTTTGTGGCCGGTGGAGCTCTCTGCATAAACAAAGAAATGTTCGGCATTGAAATAGACTTTAACTAAACCGTGCAGTTCCCAATCAAATACAAAGACGTTCCACCAGGTACAAAGCTTGCGTTTACTGTTTGGTACATACAACCAGAAAAGCTCGTAGAAATGGGAAACAACCAGGATTCTATGTTATTTAACGATCTGATAAACAACCGGGTGTCGTATGTTACGCCTGAACAATGCAGTAAAAAGCTGTAATAATAGTTATCGAAACTCTCCATTAATCCTAAAGAAAAAGACAAAACTTCTTATTATACCTTGGGTACGCACCAATCGGGGGTGTATTGCACGAGATATTTAATACCGATTAGGTGTTAAAGGGTGGAAAACTTGCATTGAAATTGTGGCCTGATATTTCGAGCTTTTGGCTAAGTTCACTTTCAATATTTTCCATGAATCAATAGTAGCTGAGCCCAATAGTGCTAAACATTGAAGTAAATGTACCAAGTATTTTCTAAAAGCAACTTACTAAAACAGCCAACATTTAATTAAACCCTATTTAAAAATAAGCAAGTCAAACTGAAGATCAAGGTAAGCAAACAATTTATAGAATGAATTCAATGATGACAGTAGATCAAGATAGCTACAAAGCGTTTAATAAGATTTTAAAATAATACGCAAATAAACAGTCAAACCACCTAAGTGATGAAGACTGCTCAATTCTATTTTAGTATAAAGACAACATACAAATGTGTCCGCAAATACTTCCTTATGTTCTTCATGCAGTACCATTCAATAATTCTTAAACTTATAACGACTTTATGATGTCTTTGGCTGGTGTGTATAATAATACGTTACCTTTGGAAACATGTATGGAACTTTTAGATTTTGAATATAGTGATACATCTGTCCGCAATCTAGCTATTTGGAACTTATAAGACCTTCATCCATATGAACTCAAAACTTTCACATTACAATTAGTTCAAAGTTTAAAGTTTGAACGTTCAACTGGTTTATTTAAATTTTTAATAAATACAGCAGTGAACGATACAGACTTTGGGTTTAACTTTTATTGGGCTTTAAAATCCGAAATGCGTCATACAATCAATTATAGTGAGTTATATAAGTTGATGATGTTCAAAATAGTTTAGAACATGTCCGAAAAAGACAGGAATGATTTGTTATTCACGGAATAAATTGTATAGCGTTTAGCACATATAACTAAGGCCATATATAACGCAAGACAGTAAAAAGCAGAAATTGACGAAAAACAAAAATAATAATTCTTTGAAATGTTAACCATGCAGTTGTAGTCACATTTAGATTAGCTCAATAAAGAAATAGAACAATCCGAAGCTAAATATTTTAAACTACCATTTTCTTATAATTTGCTATTAGATAGATTTGTAGTTAAAAAATCTAGGACAATGGATTCTAAAAAGGCGCCTCTGATGTTATTTGTTCACAAGTATGGACTTGGGAATGAAGATTAGTATGTAAATGGGTTGGTATAATCAACTTATATGACAATGTTTAAAACAGGAGATGATCTGAGATAAGACGCTCTAGTTGTCTAAGCTATGTCAGTTATGAATAATATTTGGCTTTCTAATTCCTTGCAATTGAACATGAAAATTTATGCAGTTGTGCCAACAGGTCCATTAGAGGGGATGATAGAAATAGTTCCTTCATCTACAACTCTTGCTAAAATTACTAATACATATTCAGGTGCAATGGCAGCTTTTTCAAAGTAACCTATCGCACAATGGCTTTACTAACAATTAAATGTGTCGGATTATATTAAAACATTGCCTAAAAAAGATGATGCTAAAGTACCAGATGTAGAAGATAAAGTAATTGAAATTGGGGCATAACAATCACCTAAAGAAGCATATACTATGGGAATTTAGTATTTCTCCACATCATGTGCAGCATTCGCTGTGGCAACATATATCCTAGGAATCGGTGATAGGCACAATGACAATGTAATGATGAGTAACAAAGGCCACTTTTTCCACATTGATTTTGGACATTTTATGGGTCATTTTAAAAAGAAATACGGAATTGAAAGAGAAAAAGCACCATTCTTTTACACACCAGATATGGAATACGTTATGCGTGAATATGATAAACTTACTGGTGGAAATATGTATCAGCGCTTTGTTGACATAAGCGGAAAAGCATATAATTTGATTAGAGAAAAGGGTAATCTTCTTATAGTTATGATTAAGATGCTTGTTGCCACGGGTATTGAAGAATTATCTAGTCTAGAAAACATGGAATGGTTGGACAAAACTCTCTAAATGGATTTATCTACAGAGGAAGCTGATAAGTTTTTCAAAGAAAAAATTAATGAAGCAGTAGGAACGCTTATGACTTAAATAAATAATTTCTGTCATATAGTCGCTCATAAATGAACACATATCAATGATGATTTGTTAATTTTTAATATTTAGATATATTTCAAATTATTTAGAAATTTCTAGTTAGAAAACGATATTTAACAACTTACAACAATAATTGTTAGAAACAATAGTCATATACAACAATTAAAATATCACTGTGTATTAAATAGTTTTCTTGTTCTCAAATATTCTTATCTGACAACGACGAAATACTAGAATATCTGAACGTAAAACTTCCTTCTTCAAAAATTTGAAGAATCGCCTTTTATCCTGTGCAATAGTATTTATGTTCATCCTTTTCTTTATATGTTTTATTACATTTATTATCAAACATTTGAGAAAAAGTAGAGTGCCCTCTAACCAATAATCGAACTTTATTAATTAATAAAATAGTATTAGAGCCCCAGTACAAGCTAATCAACAAAGACAAACCTACACTAAGCTATATGTAATCATTTTACAAATTATTAATTAAACCCACTCCAATGATCACAATTCAAGTAATACTGATAATTTCTCATGTAATAATATTACCATTACCGTGTCGCACATTTTTCTTGAATATATATTAACTAGTTATACCACTAATTTATGCTAAATTAACCTAATTTAGCTTTTATTAAAATGCTTTTATTGATTAGTCGAAAATTATCAATTATTTAAGGCATCCAGAACACTAAATTTTTATCATAGTCTTATAATTGATTAAAATCATTTTATTTTTTACTATAATGTTTTCAAACCCAGGTTTTATCGAGGAGTAATAAGGTAAAGAACATAATAAGTAATATATTCATCATATATAGGATAAATTCATTCTCAAATACGATTCCTACTAAATTAAGTTTTTAAATCACATTGGAGCATGTAATCATTCATTTTATTTATTATACTTAGTAATTGAAGTATTCTCGTCACCTATCATAATTCTTTTAATTTATTACACATTAAAATAATTCAAAAATATGTTAAATTTTACAGATTTTAAAGATTTCATAAAATCAAATTTGTAAAATGATTACATATAGCTTAGTGTAGGTTTGTCTTTGTTGATTAGCTTGTACTGGGGCTCTAATACTATTTTATTAATTAATAAAGTTCGATTATTGGTTAGAGGGCACTCTACTTTTTCTCAAATGTTTGATAATAAATGTAATAAAACATATAAAGAAAAGGATGAACATAAATACTATTGCACAGGATAAAAGGCGATTCTTCAAATTTTTGAAGAAGGAAGTTTTACGTTCAGATATTCTAGTATTTCGTCGTTGTCAGATAAGAATATTTGAGAACAAGAAAACTATTTAATACACAGTGATATTTTAATTGTTGTATATGACTATTGTTTCTAACAATTATTGTTGTAAGTTGTTAAATATCGTTTTCTAACTAGAAATTTCTAAATAATTTGAAATATATCTAAATATTAAAAATTAACAAATCATCATTGATATGTGTTCATTTATGAGCGACTATATGACAGAAATTATTTATTTAAGTCATAAGCGTTCCTACTGCTTCATTAATTTTTTCTTTGAAAAACTTATCAGCTTCCTCTGTAGATAAATCCATTTAGAGAGTTTTGTCCAACCATTCCATGTTTTCTAGACTAGATAATTCTTCAATACCAGTGGCAACAAGCATCTTAATCATAACTATAAGAAGATTACCCTTTTCTCTAATCAAATTATATGCTTTTCCGCTTATGTCAACAAAGCGCTGATACATATTTCCACCAGTAAGTTTATCATATTCACGCATAACGTATTCCATATCTGGTGTGTAAAAGAATGGTGCTTTTTCTCTTTCAATTCCGTATTTCTTTTTAAAATGACCCATAAAATGTCCAAAATCAATGTGGAAAAAGTGGCCTTTGTTACTCATCATTACATTGTCATTGTGCCTATCACCGATTCCTAGGATATATGTTGCCACAGCGAATGCTGCACATGATGTGGAGAAATACTAAATTCCCATAGTATATGCTTCTTTAGGTGATTGTTATGCCCCAATTTCAATTACTTTATCTTCTACATCTGGTACTTTAGCATCATCTTTTTTAGGCAATGTTTTAATATAATCCGACACATTTAATTGTTAGTAAAGCCATTGTGCGATAGGTTACTTTGAAAAAGCTGCCATTGCACCTGAATATGTATTAGTAATTTTAGCAAGAGTTGTAGATGAAGGAACTATTTCTATCATCCCCTCTAATGGACCTGTTGGCACAACTGCATAAATTTTCATGTTCAATTGCAAGGAATTAGAAAGCCAAATATTATTCATAACTGACATAGCTTAGACAACTAGAGCGTCTTATCTCAGATCATCTCCTGTTTTAAACATTGTCATATAAGTTGATTATACCAACCCATTTACATACTAATCTTCATTCCCAAGTCCATACTTGTGAACAAATAACATCAGAGGCGCCTTTTTAGAATCCATTGTCCTAGATTTTTTAACTACAAATCTATCTAATAGCAAATTATAAGAAAATGGTAGTTTAAAATATTTAGCTTCGGATTGTTCTATTTCTTTATTGAGCTAATCTAAATGTGACTACAACTGCATGGTTAACATTTCAAAGAATTATTATTTTTGTTTTTCGTCAATTTCTGCTTTTTACTGTCTTGCGTTATATATGGCCTTAGTTATATGTGCTAAACGCTATACAATTTATTCCGTGAATAACAAATCATTCCTGTCTTTTTCGGACATGTTCTAAACTATTTTGAACATCATCAACTTATATAACTCACTATAATTGATTGTATGACGCATTTCGGATTTTAAAGCCCAATAAAAGTTAAACCCAAAGTCTGTATCGTTCACTGCTGTATTTATTAAAAATTTAAATAAACCAGTTGAACGTTCAAACTTTAAACTTTGAACTAATTGTAATGTGAAAGTTTTGAGTTCATATGGATGAAGGTCTTATAAGTTCCAAATAGCTAGATTGCGGACAGATGTATCACTATATTCAAAATCTAAAAGTTCCATACATGTTTCCAAAGGTAACGTATTATTATACACACCAGCCAAAGACATCATAAAGTCGTTATAAGTTTAAGAA
This sequence comes from Hexamita inflata, assembly GCA_963988835.1. Classification (NCBI taxonomy): domain Eukaryota; phylum Fornicata; order Diplomonadida; family Hexamitidae; genus Hexamita; species Hexamita inflata. The sequence continues at coordinate 16,079 of CAXDID010000655.1, read as the reverse complement.
TTATTGAATGGTACTGCATGAAGAACATAAGGAAGTATTTGCGGACACATTTGTATGTTGTCTTTATACTAAAATAGAATTGAGCAGTCTTCATCACTTAGGTGGTTTGACTGTTTATTTGCGTATTATTTTAAAATCTTATTAAACGCTTTGTAGCTATCTTGATCTACTGTCATCATTGAATTCATTCTATAAATTGTTTGCTTACCTTGATCTTCAGTTTGACTTGCTTATTTTTAAATAGGGTTTAATTAAATGTTGGCTGTTTTAGTAAGTTGCTTTTAGAAAATACTTGGTACATTTACTTCAATGTTTAGCACTATTGGGCTCAGCTACTATTGATTCATGGAAAATATTGAAAGTGAACTTAGCCAAAAGCTCGAAATATCAGGCCACAATTTCAATGCAAGTTTTCCACCCTTTAACACCTAATCGGTATTAAATATCTCGTGCAATACACCCCCGATTGGTGCGTACCCCAAGGTATAATAAGAAGTTTTGTCTTTTTCTTTAGGATTAATGGAGAGTTTCGATAACTATTATTACAGCTTTTTACTGCATTGTTCAGGCGTAACATACGACACCCGGTTGTTTATCAGATCGTTAAATAACATAGAATCCTGGTTGTTTCCCATTTCTACGAGCTTTTCTGGTTGTATGTACCAAACAGTAAACGCAAGCTTTGTACCTGGTGGAACGTCTTTGTATTTGATTGGGAACTGCACGGTTTAGTTAAAGTCTATTTCAATGCCGAACATTTCTTTGTTTATGCAGAGAGCTCCACCGGCCACAAACTGCGTGTACAAGCACTTCGATAAGTTGCGGGAACCGTACACCAAATAGGTCGAAATTTGAATAACGTGTTGTCTAAATTTTTAGTATATGCCAAATTAGACGTTGTTTGACAGCGTTTGCTGTTTCAATATTCTTTTATCAGCTACTTTTTATTGTTTAAGCTTCGGGGCTTTGAATGTCTGGTCCACGACTCTGCTCCAGTCATAATCGGCTGTTTCGGTGGCTTGGTTAAAATACTTGTCTTTGTAGTCGGTGATATCTATTTCAAATTCTTTCCTGCCCTGGGTGACATGCTTCGATGCCTGGGTTGGAATGGTGAGTGTTTTGATCTTGATTTCCATTTGCTCGTCTTAGAGTTCAATGTTTAGTTTGTTTTCTTCTGTTTCTTTCACGTCATTAAATAGCTTAACCGGCTTGTATGATGCGTTGATTTGCAAGGCCTGCTTTTACACGTTGATGGCACTGTCTTTGAATTTCTCTAGCATTGTCTTGCAGTATTCGACGAAATTACTGTCAGTGATATACTACTGGTACTGCTGAAGTCGGGACTCAATCTCGCATACTTTGGAGTCGCACTAGTATACTTTGCAGGCCCTTTCGTTGTCGAAGTAGTACTCTTGTATCTCTAGGGTTCTCTGTTCAACAGCCGCGGCAGTCATGATAAGGTTTTTCTTTTCTCTGAAATATTCCCTCACGAAGTCGTAGTCTATGAGTGGCCTCATGCCTATGAAATGAATGTCTTGGTCAAATATTTTCAAACAGTACTCTTTCTGGCTTAAATCTGGAAAATTCGCAAATATCATGCAAGCTATTTCATCGGCCGAAAAGTGCGGAGACATGTCAAACTGTTGTTCATACTTTGATCCATTTGAGCTGCAAAAAGAAAATATTATTTTGCATTACATTTAACTATTCGTATTAGGCAATATAACATGAGGATAATACGGTATTTATAACTTTGTAGGCTAAAATATTTCTAGATTATCTTTTATTTCTTACTATATAGTACTCTCAGTATTATTTAAAATAAAAGAATCTATGTTAAATTTTTATAACTCATTAATTAAATATAAAGACTTTAATGGTTCTATTACAATACTTGGGTTCTCCATTATCGTTTCTGTATTATTAGTATTTTTATAATTAAATATATTTTCATCAATATTTAGTATACTAGACTCAAATATTTAGTCTTTAGCATTTACTTATTCAACTAAATGCAAATTTTGATTACTTATAAATCCAATGTTACTTAAATGTTCTAGTTACTTCTATATGTTATATTGCATCTTTGAAGTGATTTAAAAACTATATCATAAATTACTATAGAATAGTGAATATAGCATCACACTCCATGAATGTAATTAAATAAAGTATCAATTCCATTATTACAATTATATACTATTCCAGATGATTATGACGATTCTGAAATAATTAAAAGTATGCATGAGCTCGCTGATTTTGATAACAAATAATAAATATAGCTTTTATTTACTGAATACTTTAAAGCTCGAAAAAATATGCGCGAGGGTACATTAGAAAGTGCTATTAAATTTTATTAGTCGTTAAACCCAATTATTGAAATTATTACAGACGTAGAAAAAGAATATATATTTGTTATACCTTGGAAATATGGTTATGATGACGTTTTACTTCATTCATTAACAGAAGAATACATTTTAGCAGCTATGAATGTTGCTGCGTTATCTAATTCTACTGAACTTCGTTTGTCATATTACAATATGGCAATAATGGCTGTTGAGAAAGTAAAATCTGATATGAAACCAGTTGACGATTTAGGGTTTTTATATGAGTACACTAAAGCTGTATTCTCTGAAAATTAACTTATTGATGATATTATATAATAATACGACCTAAATGCAGAATTTAGTCTTGGAACTCCCAATAGTGTAAATTTTTAAGCGTTTTTTAAGTCACAACTATCATAATATTGTGAAATTGCGGATACTGTTGGAAAATTTTATAAAAAAGCCATGAAATACAAAGAATGTATAACAGAGTATTTGTCTCCATTATTCAAACAGTCTAGAAATTTTATTTTTATAGACGATTCCCATCGTTTTTACTTGTTATACTAGTAGATGTATATAAACAACAGCCAACAGTTGCTGTTCATACACTTGATGAGATTGAAAGATACTATTAAAGTCATAATCTTGAACTTGATCCATTTTATTAAAACGCAAAAATTCTGTTCAGTAATCTCCTCTAAGAATCATAAAATTTATATAAAATAACCAACGAAAAAATAAAATAATTTAAAATTGATTCTATAAACACATAAGACATAAAAGTATTATAAAAAGGATTTGATTATTTGGTGGGTAATTTGCTCATTTTCTTTAATAAATTTACTAATTCTAAACGTTTTGAATAAGGGTAAATGATTATGAGAATCAATAATTAAATACAAAAAATTAATGCAGCTTGTTCTTTAACAATTTAATTTGACTTTAATAGTAATTAAATAGAAAAAGCTCAGTCCTATTAAATTTTAATCGATTAATAAATAAATAGGGCGTAAATATTATGTGATTCATTTGAATTATTACAAATAGGTTTTCTGAAATCTAGAAAAGCATTTAGATATTAATAAGATTAATTAAACGCTTAAAAAGTTCTATAAATTCTTTATAAGATGAAGATTCATGAAAATACTTAACTTTTGCTCAAAACTGTTCTTAAACAAATTTAAAACAAAGATAAAATATATAAACTCTTCAAAAAGCAAAATTAATGTAAAGTTGTAGAAAATTAAAGAAATAATGAGTATATTTAAGAAAGAATGGCGGAATTGAACAAATATTCTTGTTAATTCAAATCTGATGAAGACTTGAAAACATATATTCTGACAAATAAAATTCAAGTCTCTTCTGATTTACCAATAAGCGATAATTTTGAAGTCTTAAAATTTTTTGTAGAAAATAATGTTGAGAGTCACTAAAATCTGCTCGAAAAGGCAGTTGAACTTGAATATTTCTTTGATGATGTGGCAGAACAAAATACTGAACTATTCCATGATTATTTCGGTATGTACGAATTTTAAATTTATGATTTATTAGCTAACATTGAAATTATGACTTAATGCATACTAAACTAGAATAGTTAACTTGATAAGCTTGAAGTGCAGCTTATAGAAGGTTAAAATATTTTACAGTAAATACAGTGAAATAATTACCGTGTTTTATAATATTATATTAATTGTTTTCACTTCAATGAAAGTGCTTTTAGTTGGTTGTGGTGGTATTGGTGTTGAGATATTGAATAACATACAGTACATAAAAGAAATGACTAGATTGGATCTAATAGACATGGATATTGTAGAATTTTCTAATTTGTCCCGTTAGTATATATTTGATATCTAGGACGTGGGTCAGTCGAAGGTGAAGGCGTGTGAGCGTTTCATCAAGCGTTTGAGGCCCGATATCGAGGTGAACGGTCATGTTTCCGATGTGACCACTTCTTTCTTCAATCCTGTTTACTTTTAGCAGTTTGACTACGTGATAAACGCGTTGGACAACATTCAGGCCAGGTAGTCTGTTGCGAAGAACATCTTTATCTCGCAGCTTTTAAATAGCAAGCCGGTGTTGGTTGATGCGGGAACCTCTGGTTTGTCCGGTTCAGTTGCTGTCTATGCCAACACGTCCTGTTAGCAGATTTGCTGCAGGAAGCAGGCCATTGAGCAGCCGATTCCAGTTTGCACGCTCAGGAACAAGCCAACGTGCGCGAAGCACTGCGTGGTCTTCGCAAAGTTCCTCATTGAGCGCATTTTCTGCGGGATTGAGAACGAGCTCCTCGATTTCGACCCCATCACCGGCCAAATCTCCCTTGAGCAAGCTAAAAGTTACTACTTCAAGCTCCAGCAGGAGGAACTAACAGATTTAATTGAAATTGAACCGCTGAAACTAAAAATGAGCACTGACGTTCAGAAAAAACTCACCGTTTAAGAGTCAAAATAAATATTCATTAATTCACTCGTGAATTATCCGTTCACCTCTCCGTTCACTTACAACAAGGACGAAGAAAACCAATAACTATTACTGAACGCGATTGCAACATTAAGGGCCTCCAGATTCAACATTGAAAGTGTGAGCACGTTCGAAGCGGCCGCACTAGCTGACAGAATCGTTCCGGCGGTCGGATTCAGCAACGCACTGGTGAGCTCCATCACAATCGATCTCATACAGCAGCATTAACTGAAGCCAGAACGCGTAAGCAACTAAATGTTCCTGATCTCGCAGAAAGCACCGTATATATACGCGGACGCGCTCGAAAACAAACAAGAATGCGAATTCTGCTGCAAAAAATTCGCAGAATGCGCTAATATCAACCAATACCTCATTGACCACGAATAAACCAAAATATACCTCAACAACACACAAGTTGGCGGAAAGAACGAAGACGAAGAAATGAGCGACTGGTTCAACGAAGAAAAGAAAACAACCGACCTTGCTATTAACACATTATACTACGCCACAAATAACAATGCCGGATTCTGGCTGTGGGCAGGCTCACAAGATCGAGTACTGCAAGAAGAACTGATCAAAAAGGACGTATTAGAAGATATGGAGAGCTTCGACGTTATGTGATTCGTAATAATATGCATCACGCTGATATTTTTATTTCTTGATATTGATTTAGGACAATTTAATAATATAGTATTTAGTATTATTTAAAGATATATACTTAATGTTACTTATTTCGTTTAAATTTAGTACTTAATAAATTGGTGACGATGATATTTTTATTTTTCACTTCTAACAATGAATATGTAAACAAATTCATAAATCAAAGAAGAACAAGAGAATCACGATACTATGATGTTATCTAAATATAAAAATAGTGTTGATGAAAATGGGTACATGGAAATAACAGATGATAAATTTTTAAACTCAATATAGTTTACAGAATCGTTAGGAGTAACTAGTTTGTGTTTAAACCGATGTTTTGGCCTAAATTTTATTAGAATATCTAAAATATTGATTCGACTGGAGTTATACAAGATTAAAACTTTTGCAGGCATTTAAAAAATGAAGTAACTGAAGATGTTGAAAACGCGTAATTTAAAAATTAAGGATATCTCAATGTTGTAATATTTATCTAATTTAGTGTGGCTAGATTTACAATATTGCTATTTGGGTAATATAAGATCTCTTTAAAATCTCAGATTTCTATTATATCTAAATTTATCTGGAAATTAGTTAACGAACATATTTTCTCTAAGATATTTGATAAATTTAAAATATTTATTGTTAAATCAAAATTAGCTTTCTGATATTTATCCCTTAAATGATTTGATTAACATTGATTTGTCATTTAATAACATTACAAGTACAATTCCAATTTATGGTCTAAAAAACTTGAAAATGCTAAATTTATAGCGAAATAACATAGCTGTTATTACATATCTTAAACACCACACACAACTTTAATAATTGAACTTATCTTTCAACTATATTCAAAATTTCGAGCCATTAATGTAACATCCAAATTTCGATAATTACTTAATTGAATATTAAATTGAAAATATTGATAAATTTAATGATATTTCGAAACTAGGGGGTAAAATGATAAAATTATATCGTACAATTTACTCCATTAAATTCAGCTAATTAAAATAGAACAAACTAAAACGAATCAAAACTAAATTCGAAGAAAAGATTCAAAATATTTTGGGAACGGCATCAAAACAATTAATTCAGTTCTCATTAAATGTTGTGTATCTGTTTTCGTTGCCTATTTGCAGTTTTCAGTGAAATAATAATTTTGCTAGAAAGATAAAATATTATTGATATTGATGGTGGAGTTTGATGTAATTTGTAATTAATAATATAATAAGTAATCATAGTCTTATTCAATCAACACGTTTAGCGCCACAATTTCCACAAAATATGGCCTACTCTTAATACATTACCCCACAATAAATACAAAATCTGGCACGCTACGGTTGAGCATACTCTGGAGGCGGAAGACTGCGTTAATACTATCGTGGGTCGTACTATGGTCTATATGGTTCATAGGGCATTTGTTAGTAATATTATGGCATTTGTTAAACCGGAGCTTACACTTGAGGTTATTAAGGTGCTTGCGGCTACTGTTACTTTGCCATAATTGCTAACATTTATTTTAATTGTTCCAATTCTTCTTTCTAATCATCTTTAGAAGAAGTTTTTGATGACTTACGGTGCTTTTTAGATTTTTCTTATTCTTTTGTAGTACTTAATACAGTGGTATCTTCAGTAAAATCTTTGGTATCTTTAGCTACAGGTGTTCTATTCAAGCGGGGTCCTCCTATTTCATCTTTAATCTCTATTTCAGTTTTTTATGACACAATTTCAACTTTCTTTTCTTTTTTAGATTCTTCTTTTGGCGTTTCGTTCTTTGATTAAACCTGATCTGGTTTATCTTGATCTTATTCATACACAGGTTTAAAGTTATTTACAGGTTTATCACCAAAATTTCCTGTTGTATCTTCTTCCCACATTAGTTTCGTTGCCTTCACTTTAGCAGTTCTATCGATATTTGTTCTAGGCGCTTTTACAACTTAAACCAATTAAGCTGCTTCAGCTTGAAGTGTTTACAATCTTTAGGCATCAGCATTAAATACTTTAACTTTTTTATTTGTACTTTTCTTACAAACTATTTCATGTTTTTATATTCTATCAAAATTAAGATAACGACCGCAGTATTCACATTGAACTTTTTCTTTTTCCTCATCTTCAAATTCCCCATCTTTTGGCTAGTATTCAGACTAAGTTTCAGACTTTGACTGCTTAATTTATTCTTTTGATTCAATAGTTTCTTCTTATTCAATAAATTATTGTTATTATTGTTTTAAAGCCTATTATTTAATTTACGATTGCACTTTTACTTCTTCTTCTTTGAATGATACTTCTTATTTAGACTTGAATACTGGCTTAACTGGTTTTTGTTTAACTTCAACTTCTACTATTTCCTCTTACTTTGTAACTATTGGTTATTTTGTGTAATATTGTTACATTGGGTTCTTTACAACTTTGGGAATGTACCCTGCTTCTTCTTCCTCAACAGGTTATTTTGTTACTTTTTCAACTTATTGTTTTAGTTTCTTCTATTTTTCTTGGTTTTGTTTTTATTTTTGCTTGCATTATTGGCAATGAAGAATTAGTTCTGAAGATGGATACCTGACAGCGCAGAATGGGCATGCGATATCTGACATTTTGGTTTTTGGATGTGGTTATGTTAAAATTTTAGTGAAATCATTTTAAATACGTATTAAGTTAGCAATAAGGCATTATTCCACCTCCTAATATGCTCACTCATAATATTGTGCGGTAGCACTCGTTACCTTGCCAGAAGCTGGATTTCTCTCTTTTTTTCGCTCTAGACATATCCTACTCCCTAGAGTCTGAAAATGATTCGGTTGTTGTGTGCACTGTGTACAAGAACAACAACCATGTCAAATCCTTCGCTGAGAGATCAGTTCCGCCTGCTGGGTACGTGCCCGGGTTTTTGTCTATGAGGGAGTTCTCTCCCGTTTTCAATTTAATTGAAAAGGTCAAAAAACAATTCGTTCCAACTCTCATCGTTCTTGACGGCTGTGGTCGCTGGCACCCGTACAGGGCAGGTCTTGCGTGTTACATCTCACTAGCGCTTGGCATACCAACAATCGGAGTTTCCAAAAACTACCTTCAAATTGAAGCCACAAATATGCCAATGGTTGAAACTAGTAAACAAAACATATAAGATTTCTTCAACGCGCTCAACTCACCTGAAAACCAACCAGCGGGCAAGCTAAAATACGTAGAAAGGGACGGATTTCCACCATTCGAAAATTATCACATGGAAACTTATCAGGACGTAAACTAACTTCACTTCAGATCAAAAGACCAAAGCGGTAAAAAGAGATACTACTGCTCATTGGGCTTCTAATCAGAAAATGAACAAGAACTACTAAAATAAGTAATCGCTATGAAAGATACTGTACTTGGAGCAATTAGAGTAGCAGACTTGAGTGGAAGAGCAGTTTTAGGAATAAGTGGCTTCAAAGGATAAGTTGAGTGGATTTGAAGCTTAATATAACTTATAAAATAAGATATGTACTGAAGAATTGAAGAACACGATATTACTTTTCTTTTTCTTTTTCAATTTTGCTTTCTATTATCTTTTGAGTTATTTAAATTAATGTCCACTCCTCCACCGAGATATTATGACAATTTAAAAAGGACAATGTGTCAATCTTAAAACTTGCTTATAATTATGTAAACTACGGTTAAGCATGCATAAATCAAACCTACGTTGAAATATTGTTATAAATATTTATATTCAAAAACTTTTAATTTAAATTGCAAAAAATAAACAGCTTAATCAACCAAGTGAGACGATGCAAACTTTCAATATTATTTCAACGAGGTCCGGTCGTACGTTAACGATAGATTAAGCTTAATAGATTTTCGAATCTAAGCGCAAAAATATTCAAACGAATGAAGAAAAATTAGCTTGTGAGTAATTTTTTGACTTCAAACGCTGGATTTATAATAATGGCTGAGAATGCACTATTTCTTGTAATACAGTTATTTCTTATACACCGAATTAAGAAAATAAATTTGTGTTTTCCAATCAAAAGAGTAATTGGGGCTAGTTATATTTAATAGAGATATGTTCATTGACAACAGCCCCAGTCTCAGAAGTACTGTAAGCGTTTTAAATATTGTTGCTATTTCTTAACAAATTTATATAAATTTTAGCCGGTATAATAATTATTGGAAGTGCAAAGACAACAACTGATGTTATTAGCATATTAAAAGAAAATAATAGGGAAAATATATCTCACCTCACAATTTCGGTTTTATTTTTGATGAAGAAAATAATAGAATCATCAGATCAAATATCTATGAAGGAACTTAAAATGTAGTAACGTATTGTAGGTAGCTTAAGAAGGTTATTAACACAACATCTAACTTTTTAATTTTAGATATTTGTCTCAGGTTGAAAATAAGACTTCATGGACAAAGTCGATTGTAAAAAATAAAAACGTTACAGAATATAGTTGTATAGAATGTCCACAGAAAATTTAAAATAATAAATATAGTTTATCCAAAAAAATTATAAATAAAAATGAAAATATTCTCAGCTTTAAAGAATTAAGGTAAATTAATTTACTAAGTTTGTTAATGATTTAAATGATTGACAAGGAGTTTTGTGCATCAAAATTAATGAGGAAACTCTGTGGACGTGATTGAAAAACATCGACATTCATTTTACATATATACAAAATAAAACGAAAAACCTAGTCAAATATTTTTCGAGTTCAAATGAGGAAATGCTTATATACAATGAGAATAATAAAAATTGAACTTATCAAAGTTGCAACAATGTAACAAGAATAAATAAAGTTAAATTTGTAGTCGGAGTGAAAATGATAAAAGTATAAATATTTATTCTTCATTACTATTTGTGTTATATAAATGTATAAAATCAATCCTGAAATGCTTCTCCTTCTCCTACAAGAAGATCCGCAGTACATATAAAATAAGTATAAGTATATTCATATATTAAAAAGTAACCAAAATTCATTAGTAAAAAACTCCACTAAATTAAAGACCTCTTCCTGTTTCATCTTAAAATAACAGAGCCATCCTTGTCATAACGAATTCCTTGTTATGTTTGAATAAATTGAGGTCAAATACCGGCTTATATTCAAATATTGGTTAGATGTGCTCAGAAGGAACTATAAATTCACACATTACAGAATTATAGTATGATAAAGTCTATAATGCAACAGAACATTGTTTATTAGCTTCAAAATTTATCATTTTCTAAAATTTTTATAACATTAACGGAGCTTATGTTTATATAGCAGGCTATAATTAAAAACTAGAAACTATTTAATCGATTATCTATTAATTAAGCATAAATGTTATTTTAGCTTATAACAGTTGATTTTTTATTTATAAATTAAGTTTTTCGGTATTCTATTGTGAGTCCTAAACTTAATTTACTATAGATTAATGTAGTTTTGATTTATTTATATCAGCAATTTACTATTAAATACTTTTTGCATTATTTTATATTTATTTAAAGTTTAACTCAAAATGCCTATAGTTTATAGGAGTATCTATAATTTGAAATCTAGTGGCGTGTTTTTACCGAAGAGTAAATATTAACTATTGCATTTGATGTGGAAACATAAATTAAATATATTAATTTAGTGACAAAAATATCACTTTCCTCATGTTTCCATTTGATTTAACATATATAACATATTATACATTAACTGCTGGTACATTCTAATTAATACAATATAAGAAACGTCAATGTCACTCAAAAATCTAATAGCTCATTTGGCTTTTCAGGTTACTATGCGGAATTAATATTTCTCATTTCGGCTGACAAACCAGAAGCTTAAATTTTTTATGACATTTATGTTGCCTTGTTATACAATCCGTCTGCCCTCTTTTATATTTATTGAATTCGCTATATAATTTATTATAATTATTAAACTAAAGGATTTTATTCTTACTATTCTTCACACATTTTAATCATGCGTTAAATCTATTCTAAAAGTTAGTTCTGTTCTTCAATAACTTAATTTAATACAATGTCCTAATTAGTTTAAAAGTCTAATAGATGAGTTATAAAATCATTTTATAATAAGAAATCAAGATCTGACATGATGAGTGAGGTGGAATATAATTCATCTGATATATCATATTTATTATATTGTGTATATTTTCCACTCAGAATTTATGAAGCCGCCAAGAACTATTTCAAGAACATTGTCTCCAATTCACAAAGCAAATCGTATTGCTGAGATAATTACAATTGAATAAGATATTCCAGTTCAATCCAAACGTGCTGCCTCACCATTTTTTGATTAGGAAGAATTAAAAACCTAGAATTTAGCTGAATAGCGCGTATTCAGTAAGCGAGCTGTTACTAGAGAATGGGTAGAAGCAGGAGAAGACTTTGAAAAAACTTTAGATGGGTATAATTTAAATAATACAAAAAACCGCATTGTGAAAGATACAGTAACAGAACAATCCATTCATTAACTTTGCGTAACTTTGCAATCACGTGTAGTAACTGAATTTGACCCGCTATAAAATGAAAATGAAAGCTATGTAACAATAGAAGAGTTAGATAATCGAGCTATGTCCGATATTGAATTATATCTGTACATCTACGATCAACTCAACAATATTTTGGAAAAAGACAATGCAAATGTCTCACATGCGCTTATGCAGCTCAAATCATTCTTTGTGTAAAAGATAATGAAAAAGTCAACGTAGGCAAAAGCTTATGAATAAGCAACTGTTGCATTGGACAAGCGTTGTAATATGATTGAGTAGTAGAATAATGCGTTATTGGATAAGATAAAGCAGTTGGAAGACTAAATTGAGTATTAGAACGATAAGTTGGCAAGGTCAGACAAGATGTTCTTGGAAGCTGCGAATGAGATCGAATCCAAAACCAATCAGCTTTACAACCTCAGGCGAGATGTTGAGTCCAAGAACACGCAGATTAAGATGGTTACCAAGGATTTCTAACACTAGCAATAACAGTTAGAAGATGCTGTAGTGCGCTGCAAGCGCCTTACTCAAGCTGCATTCCGTGTGAAGTAGTAACTTGACAGAGCAACAGAAAGGTACACAACCGCCGAGCGCATAGCCACAAACGCGGTTCAGAATCAGCAGAATTTTGACCGACAACTAGACCAACTCAGAGAGAACTGCCTCAAGTACAAGCAAGAAGCTCAACTCTCGCAAAAGCTCCTCGAGGAGCAAAACCAATTCTTCATGCTCGAGCGCACCAGGCTTTAAACGCAACTTCTGGAACTAAAAAACGACGAGACTAAATTCACCATTAACATTGAAAATGAGGGCCTAAACTCAGCAGCAAAGAACGTAATTGGGTGCTTGAAGAAGCTCTCAATGGCCGAATCTCAATATTTAGCCGGACTCGGACTCAGTATAAAGGAAATCGGGCACCTGAGCTACTTCATAAACAACGTGGGCAAGAACGAAACAACGGACGCGTTCGTAAACTTCCTCACTCAAACGCAAATCACAATGAACCAGAGCAAAGCAACCCAAACAATTTACTACGAAGCTGTCAGACCAAGCCCGTTCCCCAGCATTTACATGAAACAGAGGCCTGAACTCGGTCAAGGGCTTGACTCACTCTCAGGCATCCTCGGAAAGTAATCACAGGAAGAAATTGATAACGGCTCACTGAACACAGTCAAACCGTTATAGGAAAAGCCCAAAGATCAGTACGAATCCATATTCTTGAAGCAAAAATAACAACAAATGGCAAAGGCAAAACAAAAGTAACATGAAACAGAAGCATAACAACAACATAACTAACAAAAAGACTCGAACTCTAAAACACAAAACGATGAAAAGTCATTGAGCCGATCAAACAGCCAAGCTGTGGATAAATTTGACAATACTGACAAATCAAAAAGTAAAACAGCAAACTTCTTCAATTCTCCACTTGTTTACAAAGAACTGGAACGAGATAACAACACAAATTCATCCAAATCTGACCTAAGAATGAATAATAAGAGAGATTTAATGACTAGAGATCCTATTGTTAAACGCTCAGATTCTAAAGTGTCTATGTCATCTAGCCCTGATCCAAAAGCTTATGTAAATGTTTAACAAGAACTTTAAAAAATTTACAAACAATAAGAAGAATTAAAAAGAGCCATGATTAAAAAAGATGAATAAGAACAAGAGGCACTTGATAAAAACGTTGTGTCGAAATCTGTTAAGCACAGAGCAGTTAAATTTAAATAAATCGTTAACGAAGATGAAGAAAAAATGAAATAATTAAAAGAATAAGAATAGTAAATGAGATAATATCTTGAATAACTCAAAGCTGAAAGAGAAAATAATGAAAAATCTAAATCTAAAAAACATAAAAAACATGGAGAAACTAGAAAGAAGTCTGCACATTACTCCCCATAATAAGAAACAAAACTAATAAGTTAAGATTCATAGTTGCTGTTAATTAAAGATTAGGACAGATCAACACATCGATCATCATCAAAAGATAAAACAGAAAAATCGGAATCGGCTAATATTTTTGCTGGATTAAGAGCAGAATCAACTGATTAATCATAGGACAGACCACAAGTTGGACTTCCTGAATATAATTGGAAACTTTAAAAAGCAGGAAGTTAGAGATCATCAACTATAAATAGAAACAGTTAAAGCAAAACAGATACAGAATAAAGAAAATAATAAAAAGAATTATCAGTAAACTAAGAAGAATCAATTGAATTATTACGCTAAAATTCTCAAGTAATAGCTCCTAACCATAAAGCTGAGATCCGAAAAGAAAGTGCATAATATGTTAAATAAACAACTAATGAAAAATAATCTTCTATAGTAAATGAACAACAAAAGTAACATATTGTTTAAAACTTTTCTTAGAAAACTGTTACGTTGGAAAGACTAGAAAATTTGGAGTCAAAATAATTTAGTCTTTCTTTAGTTTAGAATCTGACGGAAGAAATTCCTTTAGAGCTAAGTCGAAGAAGCAGTAAAAAATAATAGTTAATACAAGAATCCTCTAGCGAATCTGTTGAAAATATATAAATTAGATCAACTGATAAACTTATGGATATAAATATTCATAAAAAGTCTGTAAGTTCTTCTAACCAAAAGCAAATAGAATAAAACAAGTCCAAATCTAGATTGTAATCAGCTAAAAGTAAATCTAGTATTAAACTTCAACATAGTGATTATAGTTACTGAAAGTGATTATAGTTATTCTTACAGTGAAGAATCAAGCAAAATTAATGATTTGGATGTAGACGGTAAAAGATCATCATAACTATTATCTGGTAAGTAAAAAAGATAAAATTCACACAAAGATAATTATCATAAACACAGGTCAAAATAATAAAATCACAAATCTAATCCTAAATAAAAATAATAACGCTCAAAATCACACACTACTTTAAAAACAGAACAATTAGAGTCATTAAAAGATTTTGAGTAATCTTAAGCTAAAATCGTTAATATGTTACCTAGTCCTAAACAGTCTAGAAAGAATTCATAATAGTCTACAAGTTAAGTTTAAAAATACATAAGTCTTTAAAATACAGTTAAGCAATCAATGGTTATACCAGAGTTATAAATGTCCCCTGCTAAAAAATAGATCATTTAAACAATTTAAGAAATTATATCTCAAAATGTATAACTGACACAATAACAAAAACAAGCTTTAATTACAATTGTTGATTAAAATCCAATCAAACAGTAATAGTTAGCAGATATTCGATAATCTATTAATAACGGGATGGACTATATTCGTACTGATATTTTATAAAGGGCAAAATCTGCCTATGACATTCATTAGAGAACAAAAACACTTATAAATTCTGGTGAATATAACTAAACAAATAATATGCAATTAAGTGTTATTTAAGAATTCTAAAAAGAAGTCGATGAAACTCAATAATTTATTTAAAATATTAATAACACAGATGGGAAAATAAAAATACCTCAGCAAGTTTCTGCTGATTCGTTTAGGATAAGTGCATTTACTGACATATAAAAAATATAAAAAGAAAATGAATTAAAAGTTGATTCAGTTAATGATAGTGACAGCCCTGGATAACTATAATTAGTAAAATTAATTCCTAAATAATCTAGAAGAATATCAACAAGTCCTTAAAAATAAGAATCCAGTGATGGACCTTAGGTTAACAGTTAGGTTAATAGTTAAGCAGAATTTTAATTATAGGAACCATCGGCAATTAATAAGTCCACAACTCAAATAGATTAATAGTAACCTGATTAGTAGCCTGCCCCAATTCCTATTCAACAATATGATATTATTAGTCTTAACAAAGAAATTGGCAAGAAAGTTGAAGCCTATTTTACTTAATAATAAAAAGTATCTAAGGATGAAAAAATTAAAATTAAAGATATTGGTTAACTAGAACAAGCTGTGCTTAAGATGAAATAATAAAAATAGTAAACTGATGAATAAAAGGCGTTCTAAGCGCAATAAAGTGCAAGAGAGTAACTTATTCAAATGATTTCAGGAAACGAAGAAAATGCAGAAAAAATATCTAATTCAATAATGTTAAGCTAATAATAAAGTATTGTCCCGCAAAATTCAAGCATTGAAGATACAATAAAGACAGCTACTTCTAAACACTTAGCTGTTGGTTTATCACAGTTAAGGTAATCATAGTAGGAAGAGTAAAAATCTTTTAAACCGAAAAAAGAACTAATGATATCTTTCGAACAATTTAAAATAGA